>CM035798.1:52222114-52294614 GCA_020466265.1 Siphamia tubifer | reverse complement strand
CAGCAAAGAAAATCTGGTGTATCATTCGTTCATTCAGTTTTCAAAATAAAACCAAAAATAATAAATAAGGCAGCAAATCTTATGTGCTACCGTAGTAGTCTAGTTATGCTCAGTGTAACTTTTGGCTAGATTTCCCTGAAACTGGCCAACCAATCACGGTGAAGTATAGTCAGAGGGCAGGTGTAACAAAGTAACGCTGCAACGATTCAGAGAGAAACAACCGGAAACAACCATAGAAGAACAACAATAAGTTTAGATTTCCTTTTATCAAAAATGAGTGAAGAATGTGAGAAAACGTCAACAATCTTTAAATTGTTTTTATAGAAGCGACAACAGTCATTCAGCTCCATAATCCACCATTTTCTTTAGTCATTCCTAACTTTCTCCAGACTCCTCTGTGAACTTTCCGGAACTCTAACTACGTCATCCTAAAGATTACACTGATTGGTTGTAGTACCGTCCTATTGCATACAGAGGGATTTGAAAGACAACCTTTTAGCCCCGCCTCCCCTGACTATGAAGCATGACTAGACCCATACATGGAATAAATAGGGATAGCATGGCTAGGCTAACAAGGACAGTAATCTAACCTAGAATATTTATTGGGAGACCGTCACAACAAAATACGTGGACATATTGATGTTGTATTTGGAGAAGTATCCAACGGAGGCTAATGACGCTGTCCCACATGCTAAGGGGCACATATCCCAAACAACCCTCACCATGAAATTGAAAGCCATCAGGGGTAAATACAAGAACACAGTCGACAGTTCTTAATAACTCTTAATAAAAGAAATGCTGCTATTCATAGCGTGTCCATGTTTGCCAGGTGTTTTAGTCTCTTTATACACAAACACAAAATGAAGTTTTCCAAAAATATAAAGATGTGTTTTCAGAAGAAAACACTCAGTTTGTGTATAAACAACAGGCACAAACACAGGCAAATGCCTGCGTTTTCAAATATACCCGGGTTTGTGTAAACAGGCCCTAAATCTAATCCAATCCCAGCAGCAAAATGCTAATTTGTGTCACGGTCTTACACACTGTCCTGAACATTTAATTAGTTGGAGTTGGTAGATAATCTGCAACTACTTCAGATAAAGTGACAAAGACCTGTTACATGCTCTTGGCTCCTCTCCACTTCATTAAGTGAGAGGAGGAGACACAGATAAAGTCTTGTAGCAGATGAATTCTAATGGCAGCAGGAGGAGGACAGAAGGAGAAAGTGCTGAAAGGAGATCCAAAACTTCTCCTTATCTACATTTTCCTCCATGTCTCTTGACTTTTCCACCCTATTTTGGCTAAATGTGGGCTGGTGTGCTTTTTGTTTGAGGCATGCGGAGGAGGAGGAGGAGGAGGAGGAGGAGGAGGAGGAGGAGGAGGAGGATGGGTGGTGGTGGTGTGCAATGCTGATGGGGTTTGGGGTAGTGTAGGGGTCTCAAAGTCATTTACTTTTTTTTGGTTCTCATGTCTTTTTATATGGTGGATCTTTTTAAATGTGCTATCTAAATAAAGTTAATTGATTCATTGATTGATTTTTGGGGCCACATTCTGTCCTATTTTATCTCCAGTGGGCCACTCGGACCAGTAAAATAATAACTTAATAACCTGGAAATAATGACTACTGTTATTTAAGAAAAAGTGCAATTTTAACAATATTATGCCTCAATTTATGATTTATACATGTGCATCATAAACACTTTGTAACAGAAGCAGAGAATGGTTTAAAATTTTGCTGAATTTCCTTTAGACATTTCACATTTTATTGTATGCATGTATTTATTGTATATGCATATATATATCATAATATAATTATATTTTTTGCACTAAAAGAAAGACAAAAATTTAAATTGGTCACAATTTATAGACATAATGCAATACTTTTTCCACATCAAAACAAGAAGAAAATATGTAATGGTCCATTTTTGTAGGTTATTCTGCTACTGTTTGACTGTAGGTCATATTGGTCTATATGTGGAACCTGAACTAAAATTAATTCACAGCCTTGACTGTAGAATTTTTTGCAAAAACATCATCCGCATTGGAACCCTTTGTGGGCCACATTTGGCCCTCGCGCTGCATGCTTGAGACCCCTGAGTAAAGAAAAAAAAATCCAGTTTGGAAGTATTTTCTCGCACAAAAACAATTATTGTATGTTACTTTCTCTGCCAAGGAGGTGTTAAATTCGAGTCTGTTTGTCAGTCTGTCAGCAGGATGACGCAAAAGGTTCTGCATGGATTTTGATGAAAATGATAGATAGAATAGAATAATAGATAATGGGTCGAGGCAGAACCCATTAGATTTTGAGCAATGAAGGTCAAAGGTCAAGGTCACACTAAAGGTCAACAGCTAAAACACATCAGTGCTAATATCCCAGGTTTTTTCCTCCATTCTCATCGCCTCACCTTCAGACATCAGATGGGTCAACACCTATGGCTCCATCACGTTTTGACGCCATATCAAGCCTTAGCGGACGCCTGCTGCCTCTGACTGACTTGTTACACTATTGTTTGACTGTCGGTCATATTGGTCTGTATGTGGAACTTGAATTAAAATTGATTTACAGCCTTGACTGTATAATTTTTTGCAAAACAGTCATCCCACAGGCCGCATTAGAACCCTTTGCAGGCCACATTCTACATGTTTGAGACCCCTGAGTTAAGAAAAAAAAAAAAGAATCCAGTTTGGAAGTATTTTCTCACAGAAAAACAACATCTCATGAGCCAAACGGAGCGTAAGTGTTAGATTTATGCAGGAACATACCTCTAAGGGTTTCCCATCTCCTCAGAGTGGGGCAGGTGGCAGCTGCTCACCCCCCCCCCCCCAACCCCCCTCCCCCCATCTTCACCACCACCACCACCTCCCTCTTTTGCTGCCTCTGTCTGCAGCCCACTACTGCCTCTAACATTAGCAGCACTCTGGGAGGAAAAGCCATGTGGAGCTGCCCATCACTGCCAGCTCCACCACACATAACGCATTCAGCCCCCGTAATGATCACACTTTTCTTCTCCCTCCTCACTTCCTGGTGGGGGTTTGAAAACAGCTCTGACTGTGTTTGCTAAGAGATCACACCCTGAAAAAAAAAAACAAAAAAAACACCAGGGATCTCCCCGCGTTACCCGAGCACTCATTTCTGCAAGTGTTTGACCCTAAAGTTTAGCTGAAACACAAAGAGCACAGAGCGATTCCTGTAAAAAATACAACAACAGCGTGTCCACTGCATTTCTACCAATGCAAATATGCACATAAGCAGAAAGCTTTTTTTTATGTATGTAGCCTTTAACTTGCTGTCCAGCCATCTGGAAGCAACCACAAAATGCACAAAGGACAAAAAAGGCAGGAAGCTTTACCTTACCTCTGTTTAACAAGCGGTTCAGCAGTCCATCACCCAGCACCTTCTGTCTGGACTAAGTTTGTAGCAGCAGAAAAAGAAGCAGAAGAAAAGGCAACAGGCGAGATTAAAAGAAGTGGAGTGAAAGGGGGAAGCACAGAAGAAGAGGAGGAAGAGGAGGAGGGGTGAAGGAGAAGAAGAAGAAGAGCGACGGTATGAGTATGTGACAGAGGCAGAGCTAGCTAGCGGTGACTGACACACTCCCAGAGACTCCTACAGTCTGAGCGGGAGGTCTGTGTTAAAAGCCCACAAACTCACTCGCTGCCTTCCCCAGCTTGACGTCAGAATGGTCACATGACCTCGCTCTTCTGGTGTGGAGGGGGAAATGAAAAAAGGGGGAGGGGCCATGAAAAGAGAGAGAGATAGAGAGAGAGAGAAGCCTGCGTTACCGTGGTAACAAGAAGACTGCACTGCAATGATTCCAATAGGTCATCTGACACACACACACACACACACACAAACAAGACACACTTTCTTATACAAAGATTAGCCGACTGAAGAGCAAGAGCTAGAGCTAGAGAAAGAGAGAGAGAGAGAGAGAGAGAGAGAGAGAGAGAGAGAGAGAGAGAGAGAGAGACAGAGAGAAAGAGAAACAGAAAGAGAGAGAAACCGAGACTGCGAAAGATAGAGACAGGGGAGACCGGCCGCTTTTTCCGCTTCTGTAAAACTAATGCAATCAGAGAAGGAATGTGCACCAGACAAACTGAACTCCTGAACTCATGCTTTCGGCTTCTTGAACCAAAAATATGCAACAAGTTCAAAATTTTTTTACACCGAGTTTGTTTTCACTACATTTCGTGACCTTTTCACGACCACAGAAAAAGGACAGAGTCAAAGTTTTTTCTCTTCACCGTCACAGGTGATTATACACGTCAGCCAGACCTCAATACCAGCTCCTGTCTCCAACTATAATGCTTCGATAAGGGAAACCCATGTGAGCTTGTGAAGCAGAAATGCTCTTAAACAAGTGGTGCCAGGCAAAACAAACCCCACCCCCCCACTTCCCTCGAACACATTTTTACTTGATTTGCCCTATCTCTTATCATTGTGGAAACCCTTTTCTTGGGGTGCGGGGTGAATGTGACCTTGACCTTTGACCTAAATTCACCAAAATTTCATGGGATCTCTTCTAGAACACCTCACACGTTTCCTGAAAATTGCATTGAAAATGGTCTACGAGTTTTTGCGTAAAGTTGCTGACAACCAACCCAGGTTATATATAAAGTTTATAATAAAACAGATAAAAAATCTCATCCTAAATGAAATGGTGAGGTTTTATTGAGATGTTCCAGCTTTAAACCACTACGAAAACTGGTGCTGCTTGGTAAATGGTAAATTTTCCACCTTCATGGTGCTCAAAGCACTTTACATTAGCCTCTCATTCACCCATTCACACACACACTCATACACCAGTAGGTTTCTAAGGTCTATGGTAAGTCCTACTGGGGGCCTAAGCCAGGGTTCAGTGTCTTGCTTCGACATTCGACATGTGGACAGCCAGAGCTGGGACGCGAACTGCCAACCTCTCGGTCATTGGGCGACCCACTCTACCAACTGAGCCACAGCCGCCCACAACAAAAACCAAGTCGTATTTTTTATCAGTGAAAATTATATTAAAATCCCTACATTTCGATTCATATCATGATACGTGCATGTGCAATAGCTATCTTAATAATTGCAATATGATTTTTTTGTGTGTTACTGGCACTGTCTTTTACAATCCCATAATTACTCAGTACTTGAGTAGAAAATATATGGCAATTTATGAAAGATTTTAGGTAATTACAGCTGGTAAATAATTCAGTAAATGCACAGAGTACAGCAGTGAAAACTATTGTTATCTTTAAGCTCAAATAACTACTTTGTAGTTGTGTGCAGTTCATCATCGACATTATCATGTGTTTTCCTTTTAACGTCCAGGCAAAACAACACATCACATAAACCACATGACGAGATACAGTGGTGGACATGGCACCACAAAGTATATAAAGAATAGCTTTCCTGCGTGAATGAGGTCTGTACTATCAGGATAAAATGCAAACTGCAGTGAAGCAACTACAGCTGTGCTTCAGTATCCATTAACAACTGTATGACAATGATTATATCTTACTTTCTTCCACAAAGGTTCACATGAAAAGTGTTCAGTACATCAGGGAATGAGTCATAGTGGTGCTTGATAGTAGCTTCAGACTGGGGTCCATTCTATGTTTTAGAGCAAAAATGCATTAGTGTACAGGGACTAAAGCTTATGAATTTTTTTTATTCTTCATTGAAGTCTAGAATTGGCTCACTGAGAAAATTGACAAGTGACTTAAAACTCAAACTTCCAGGTATATTTTTGCTCAGGTTTTTCCCGTACGCACTGTTTTCATCACATTTAAAAATCATTCTTAGTATATTTTTTGCACTTTTGATGGATAGATATGTTTCTTAATGACACGTTTACTTTTTTATTTTATTTTATTGCACAGACAGTAAAAAAAAGACACAGATATGTTGTAATTGTTCGACGGTGATGACACGATTAAACAGTGTCGTAGTAGTGTCTGAAAAGTTTTCAACTGAATTCACTATGGAGTGCACTACATTTATTTCCCTGTGTAAGGAGTAGGGGGTAGGGAGTGAGTGGGTGATTTTGGACACAGCCCCCCCCCCTCTCTCTCTCTCTCTCTCTCTCTCTCTCTCTCTCTGAACTCTGACCTAGTTGTGACCTCTCACTCAGATTAATTATCAGCTGGAGCTCATCAGGTCAGCTGCATATATTCACAGCTCCTTTCCAGATTTTTCTGCGCAAGTCTTTTCTGTTTTCTTTTTCCTAATCCTGTCTGTCCCTGATCTGATCAGAACATTTACATTTAGAACATTTATTGAACTAATTAGTAAACAAAAAACAAACAAACAAACAAACAAAAGGAGCGAGGTGAGGTAGAACAGGTAACGTTAACTTTTCAGACAATAACAGATTGATCTAAGATGAAAACAAATGTCAGCCTGACATACATGTTTTTGCCAAAATATTGACTCTCCTAGCTTTAAATATACTTGGTTCCATTGTGAAAGTTTCAAGGTTCAAAGTGACTTTATTCATACCTGTGTGTAGATTTGAGATTTGTTTTGCAGAAAGACTGATTTCATTTGGCAACAAAACAATACGGAATACATTAAAATCTGGCAAGCAGCTGCTTCATCAAGTGTCAAGACAAAAGACAGAAGAGACAGAAAAGTGCTCAGTGTTCCACCAACCACCAATATAGCAGCAGGGATAATTAAAAAGATAAAATCAATAAATCCATCCAGTTTAATATGATATTGCAGAGTTCTACAACTGTGTGTGTGTATGCAGGGTAGGATATCTTGGAAAACTGCAAGCTATATTTTGAAAGCATACACACCCATGCCTCTTCTTCAGCCCACCCCTCAAAATCATGCCTTCAAAATTTAATTTAATATTAATTTATATTTCTTAATTTTAAATGTACTCTCTTTTGCTCTAAAAGGCCAAGGTTTCTTTACTTCAGAGAAGTGAAGAATTCAGCAGCTGCACTTTCAGTTGTGTTTTGATTTCATAAGTGACACTATGACACACACAATCACAACAAAGGGATCCAATTTCCATTACAGCACCATAGATACCAGTTAAACACAAGTCATCACCATGGACTGAAGCATGAGCACTGACAGGAAGCAATAAAAGTGAAACACAAAAGTGGAGGAACGGTTGTGATTATTCTTAGCTTTGGGCTAAATTATCAGATGGGATTCTTTGTTGTCACTGTCAGACATAATTATTCACATTGGCTGCACTCAACACAAGCTTCTGTCTCCAGTAATAAATTAGTGAAGTGAAAAATAGGGATTTAACCACAAAAAAACATCTTAACTCAGTGGAAATTGTGACTAGTTTCATTATTTTCTTGACTACTGAAATGACTTTGTTTTTTGTAGCTTTCATCAAATAAACTTTCAATTATTTTCAAAAACCAGCCTCAACTTTTTAAATATATTTTCAGTTACAATAAAAGTTCAGTGGGTGAATATTTCACATAATTACAAGTTATATATAACTATGATGCAAATTACAATCATAAAACATTCAAGCCTTCATAATATGACAAATACTGATTTCATTTTTTTCCTCTCAGTTCTGTGATTTTAGATCTAAAACACCTGGATCTATAAAACAATAAGCAAAGGAACAAAATACAATATAGACAAAGTGACATTAACCCTTAAAAGCCTGGAACAACTTTTGATGCAACATCCAACTTCATTTGCCAAAATACAATCTTTCCGAAGCGATTTATCCTCATTTATTTATATTATTACCCTATTGTCCTATAATTAATAAAACATAAAAGCTTAGAGTAACTTTAAAGGTTATATCAGAATTAGAGCTGCACAATATATGGTTTGAGCATCGACATCAAAGAAAAAAAAAAATATATATATATCTTTATTAAGTTTTTTTAATGAATTCTTTTTTATTTATTTATATGTATTCATATTAATTCCTTGTTAATCCTTGTTTTATGCATTCGTCTTTTTTTCATTATTCATTTAAACACAAAAATATAAGAAATATTACATATTATAATATTACAAATACATCACAAAATAACCACGTCAAGAGGGTTGTGCACTCAATAATAATATTGTATACACTTTATGTCCTGCTATTAAGCATGTTTAAGCAAATACAAAAATAAATATACCATGTCTTTTTATATTTTTTGGAGCAGGTGTGTCTAAACGACTGCCTCCTTAAAGTATGAATTCCTTTTCTTCCCCTGCCTAAGAGCGACATCTCTTCTCCACTATCAAAGTATGCATTGTGTGGGGTTTATCTGGGGCAGGGCTTTCATATCAGACAAAGACAGAGACTATGCAGTGTGGGAAGAGAAAACTATTTTGGGGCTAATCCCAGACTCTCCTTATCCCATCCTCCACTCGCCTAAGCTGCGAGTCTCTACAGCTTTGGTCTCATTACATTCATTTCAATAGCATCTGCTGGACCACTTGAATGGAGCACGGTGGGGCCCAGATCAGGGTGGGGTAAGTGTGGAGGGTGGGGTGAGGTCAGTCAAGTGAAAACCTCCTAATGGACCGCTGTGAGTCAGTGACGTATGTACGACTGAGGGTAAGAGACTGGAGATGAAATGCCGCGTGACGCATCAATAAACTGACAGACAGTGGTGAAAAATAACCAAAACGAAGCCTGAAACTGACTGATGAATCAAGTGGAGACAAAAGTAAGAGGCATCAAGAGAGGAGACGGCACAAAAAGTGCATATGATGATGTAAGACAGTGAAATGAGGCTGACTAGCAGGTGGGTACATTGGTAGAGGGGAAAAGAATCCCATTTAACCCCTTACCCCTTCAAACAGAGCTATAAGGGTCAGGGCTTGAAAACCAAACCCTATAAATTGGGACACCCCTTCAACACTCAACACGTAACCAAAAACCACAGCTTTAACTGTCAAGCTTTAAGAAAACAAACATGTCTGCTTCTGTAGTGGTCACGCTCTCCTGGGCTATGCCGATATTTTTACTAATATCTGCTTCGAAACAGAGAATTGCGATGCAGTGTTCTGGTCCAAAAACACCAAGAGGCAGCAGAAGACCATGGTGGTGGATGAGGTCACCAGGGTGGAGCAGGAGCGCTTCCACATAAAGGCGATATCCCAGGGCAGTCAATGAGCTTGGATACATTGGGAGACAACTGTGCAGAGGTGCATCATCTGGGCACCACAGAGCAGACTAAGCTTCCTGATCAGAGCAGCTTATGACACCCTCCCACACCCCTGAAACCTCACTCAGTGGTTTGGGAGTGAAGTAGGCTGTCCGCTGTGCAGTAGCACCAAGGCTAGCCTGCAGCACGTCCTGTCAGGATGCAAGGTGGTGTTGACCCAGGGACACTTTAGGTGGTACCTGGAAAGAAGCAGGGTGGCAGCAAACTGCACTCAGGCAATGGAAAGGAAGTGCTAGCTGCTTTCATCAAGCTAGGCGAAATGAGCAGAGCATCGATGCAGGAAGTTACCATCCTGAGACCAGGCAACGAGTGGCAGGTGCCGGTGGACCTCAGAAGACAAGTGGTGTTCCCAAGAGAGGTCAGAACAACTACTCGCATCTTTCTCGTGTTTGCAGCGTTTTGTCGATATGGTGCGTTTGCCCCTGTCGACCAGCAGAGTTTCCTCTCAATACTTTATTAATAATTTTTCAGGGAAATTGCTTTTGTTACAGCAGTAGAAAAACAACACTCAGATAGCCCTTCATCACACACACACGCACAGATCACAATTGAACATAAAAACATCACTATTGCACATTTTTAAAAAATCACTATTTCCCATTAAAAAGATCACTCTTGCACATAAAAAGATTATTGCACATGGACATCATTGCACATTGAAGAGTCTAATTGCTGCTGGAAGAAAAGACTTCCGGTAGCATTCACTAAAATAATAATAAGTTAGTATTAAAAAAAGGGAAAGAAAATAAAATATAAAAGGAAGGAGAAGAAAGAAAATGCATGCCTCAATGATGAAATGGAATAAAGTATTTTACAGTGAGACAACTCTGAGAGGCAAGAGAGGAAACAAAAGTAAACACTGACCCAGTATATGGTCTGGCTGATATACCTGATATACCTGTCTACCATTAGTGCAGGTGTCAGACTTTTCTTTCCCAAACCTTGGCCATGTTACAGAAACCCCACCTCTCTTTAGTACAATCTGTTTGTCTTGGGTGACCAGTGTATTCAGCTTTACAACATGTTCATTCTCCTTCATGTTTCACTTGCTTTTATGTAAATGACTTGGTTGCATCAGTACCAAACCACTACAAACATTTACATATAGAGTGGTATTTATGACACACTGAAATAAAGTCAAATACAACAAAAGACACCATTTATCAAACATGAGACAGAAGGTATTATTGTATCATATAGCCCTAAAATCCAAGACATTTATATGTTTATACGGTCACACCATGGGGACCTCTGACACAATAGGGACAAAAACTCCCCATGAGGGTTAAATATAAATAAAGTAAAAAATATTTAAAATATTTTGTTTATATATATATATATATATATATATATATATATATATATATACACATTTATTTTTTAATTAACAAATTTATTTGAGAAATTATTTTTATTCATTCTTTTTTTTTATTTAATTACATTTTTATTATTATTAATTATTATTATTATTATTTTATTTTAGTAAAAATAAGAAGTATTTCCACACTACCCAATGTCTACTCAATTACAAAGTTGGTCCTAATGAGACATGGAAATGAGTATATGTGTGTATATGTGTGTGTATATGTGTGTGTGTATGTGTGTATGTGTGTGTGTGTGTGTGTGTGTGTGTGTGTGTGAGACAGGGCTGTCTATATGTAATACATGTTGTGTAATAATCTGTATTGTTTGCGGGTGTGTGAGCAGAAGTTGGGAGCAGATGGTGACTCATAAAAGAGGAGGTTGATGTGTCTTTTCTTTCTCCTGACTTCCAACCTGCTGCCTCTTGATAAGACTTTCTGAAACCGCGAACTCAGGCTAATCCTCCGTGTGCATCGAGTCTGTGCGCATCGAGTCGGCCATCTGACGTGACCAACAGTACATGGGACACACCGGTCATCTCTGGTCTTTCTTCCAGCTTTTTATAGCTCCTGAATCACCAAGGATGGAGTAGGTTGTTCTGCTGTTGAGTAACTCTTGAGACATTTTTCCGATTGTATAACAAACCCTTATTTCACTGCTCATTTCCTGTATCCATACGGCACATGTCCCCAGAAAAACACCAAGACGCAGCAGATAGCTTATGTGCATAATGTTCTCGTCTCCATTCTGGTTTATGAAGAAATATAGACACATCAAAGGTCCCACATTAATATAATTATTATATTAATATAATTATTCTGACAACCAAGAGAAATTAGAGCAGGTAAACGACCAGGTAAATTTGATCTGAAGTCAAGCCGAACGAGTGAAATAATAACATAATATATAAAAGACGCTCTTTTTTAAAAAAAGGAATGTAGTAGGCTAAGCTTTGCTGTTGCATTCAGTTTCATTTCAATTTCTAATTAAATGCTTGACGATGTTTTTTAAAAAGAATGCAACGAAGTCGTGAATTTCCAGAGCATCTAAAGCCTAATTTATACCATCTGTTAATTACGGAAATGGATGTTTTCATCCGGTTCAGATGGTAGTTTCACCCATTGGTCAACAGTTTAGCAATCCGATGATCTCCAGGTGAAACAGAGCAATACCACAGGAAACTGTGGGGGCAGTAGAGAGGCCAAAGTGTAAAATGTAAAAAAGTCAAAGCCCTACTGTGCACTTTTAGGGGCTGACTCCATCAGTCCATCAGTCGAATCAGAATGAGAAGAAACAACCCATCGTTCAGCAGCCTAAAGTAGGCTAACTGCGGATGTGAATACAGAATTGTTTAGCTCTTGAATGTGTCTTTCTAAGAACAAATCTCTTATTGTAAGGGTTGATATGATTTTCAGTTTACTATGCACCCTTGTTTGGCTACAGATTATTGTGGCTGCTGCAGGCTGTTATCTGTTAGTGGGAGTCTTAATAATTGCATGTTTCAGCAGTTGTAAGGTCTGTTTCTCTATTATTTATTGTGTTTTGTGCGTAGATTATATGTCAGGCAGTTTGCGGGGCAGCAAAAGCATCACGGTGGTCTTATTTAATACTACTGTGGGTTGATTTCTTAATGGCACAAAGGCAGAAGGAGTGAGTCACCGGCCTACGTTTTTTTTTTTACAAACATGAAATACATACAGTTTTTGCACCTGTTCACATGCAGGGTAATCACATTATTTCTTCTTTCCCCTCAGTGAAGTAAGTTTTAATTTTTTGTCATTTTAGTCTGACGTTAACTCTGCTTTCTTCTGCCAAAACGCCTCAGCAAACACATCCAAAAGGTCATTCATACGAAATGTTATAAGGTCTTCACTGTCAGTGTAATGAACTCTACCAAATGTTCAGATTTGGACGTATTTCTTAAATATATCAGGTTGTTTAGTTAGAAGGTTAAGAAAGAGAAGGTCGATGACTCTGTTTGATAGGTTTCTTTTTTTCTTAAAGTCAAATTGGGTTTTGGCACTGGTCTACAAGTAAAAATGCTTCTGGAATAAAACTAATGAAATGCTCCCACGTGTGTTAGTGATAAAGAAAACTCAAGTCTTAGATGCTGGTTGGATCAAGTCTGGGGTCAAAATGTGAAATTCTTAGAATGAACAATAGGTTTTAGTCCAAAGGAATATTATTTACTATATTTTTGACTTTTTGTTCGAAAATTGACTTATTATCTCATAGTTTTTTTCAGATATATTTTAATATTTTTTTTACATACTGTCCTTTTCAGTGGACTTTTTTTTTTTTTTTTTAATTCTTTTTATTTTTTAAATAAAGTTGTGAAACTAATGCATTGCTGGGCCTCAGGAGGATATATTAAAAACATGAGCTAACAATCACTTTTGTCATTTGCTTTCTCATTCATCTTATTAAAGTATGTGCGACTTAGCATATTTAAGGTCTTAAGCAGATACTCTTCTAAAAAAACTAAATAAATTGTAGAGCAGTGTTACTGTATAAAAGCTCCGTTGCCAACTTTAGCTCCTTCTGAAAAGAAATTAGACCCCCCCCCCCGGATTATAACTTTAAGACCCATTTTCCATACTGTTAATGACAAACAATCACATCTGATTTGTGTATCCAAACATCATCAATGTGTCTGCATTAGTTGCTATGGTAACAGTGAAGGAGTCAGGAGCTCTGTACAGTGGCTCCACTGGTGACACTGCTTCACAGCTTCATGTTCCTTTCAGCTTTGACTGGAGAGAAGCCTCCTCCAACATGCACACAGATCATTTATCTCAGCATCCGTCCACAGACTGTCATTCTACGTATCGCCCTCTATAGTTGTAGCAGCATGCGTTCCGATCCAATGTTACTTATATAGCTTTTGAAAAACACCACAGTTGTGTTTGTGCTCATATATACGCAAAAGAGATCGCATAATATAAACCTATTAAAAATGAAGAAAAATAAGATAAGATGTTAATATGAGTGAATAATGTAAAGTGAATGATGAGAATGGTGGGGAGGGAAATGCCATGGAGGTGATGATGATGATGATGATGATGATGATAATGACTGCACTTTACTGCCTGTTGTGCCTCTGATCTGAATACAAGTCCCTAGGGTGTGTTTTATTGTGTGGGAAGGTTTTTTTCATCTTTCTGGGAATGTCTTATTAGTTTTTAGAGTTCTTGTCTCTTATTGATTTATTTCTTATTTATGTTTTTAACTCTTTATGGTAACTGTTAAATCTTATTACATATGTGAACAAATGGAGTTCACACTATTTCTTTTGGGATTAATAATCTCTCTCTCACATTCTCTGATACTCTCTCACACTATCTCTCTCACTGTCTCTCACACTCTACTTATTTTGTGTTTTTCAATGAAAATCATGTTTTCCACACATTTTACCAGATTGTCCCTGTCTCTTAAATCGTAAATTTTCTGGTGACTGTGACCTTGACCTTTGACCTATAAGATTCACCAAAATTGAATGGGATCTATTCTAGAACACCTCACACTTGTCCTGAAAATGTCATGGAAATTAGTCCAGTAATTTATGCATAAACCTGCTTCGAATCAAACACAAACAAACCGACTCAAACACAATACCCCTCTCTTCTTCTTCTTTTTTTTTGTAGGGGGGGGGGGGGTGTAATATATAAAATAATAAAATGTTTCCGAGCCTTAGTTGTGAAGGTGAATCCCCCTTGTACACGTGCTGCAGTAACACAGTGTAAATAAAGTTTAAACACTTTAAACTTTCATCTTCTGCTCTTTTATAAAACCACAGTTTTAGTTTTTTTTCCTGACTTTGTCTCTGCTTTTACTCTCTGGTACAAAGAGATACAGGCAGCTGGTGTGTGTGTGTGTATTTCTATCTTTATGGGGACATTGCTTACAGTCACACCATGGGGACCTCTAGGCACCAAAATTCAGGTCCCCACGAGGGTTAAATATAAAGGTCCCCAATAGTAAAATAGAAATGATGTGGCCCTATAAATACATTAATTTTTTTTTCCAGGAGTCCCCATAAAGCATGAGGGATACAGGTGCAAAGCAAAACATGTATTTTTGAAAAGTTTGAAGATGGTTTACTTTTTGTTTTTATTATATTTATTTAATTATTATTTTTAATTAGATTTTTTTTTATTAGATTTTCTTTTACAATTTTTAAAATTGTATTATTTTTTTATTTAAATGTTATTTGTAACTATTTAAAATTAATTTTAAAAAATCTCTATTTAATTTTTTTTATTAAAACATTACTTAAAATTATATGTTTACACTCACTACTCAATGGCTACTTTACCTACAAGCGATGATTACAAACTTGGTCCTCATGAGACATGGAAACGAGAATGTGTGTGTGTTAGTGTGTGTGCGTTCGGATGTAGGGTGTGATAGCGGCTCTAGAGGGAATTCCTTCCTCCTTAAGACTCAGGAAGCAGAAGCATGAGCGGAAGAGAAAACAACTTCTCTTTCCAATGCGAAGCCTTCAGAACTTGTTCCTTTGGAAGAGGAAACACTCCCCTCACTGTGTCAGCAGCGCTAGCAACTCACTCTTAAATAACTCCATTATTGTCTGCAGCGTGTTGCTAAAATCAGCTTCGGCTCGGAAGGAAAAAGTCAGGAAAAAGAGTATGAAAAGGATGGGCTGTCGCAGTGAGCTACAGAAATGAAGAAAGAATAAATCCAAATAAACAGCACTAAAGACCAGTGGTGTGAGGAAAATATCAGCTGCTCAACACTGTAAAAAGTTAAACATTCAACCAAATTAAAAATTCTTCTTCAATAGGTAACACATTAAAAACATCTAGTTGACTGAATCCAATTAAATTAAATGAAAGTAAGCCTAACACTATTCGCCAATTTAATTTGGTTCATTCAACTAGATTTTTTGTGTGACCATAAAAAGTAAATCATGAGATAAAAAATCTAAATTGAAGAAGAACTTTTAAGTTGATTCAATGTTTACTTATATCAGTGTACAGGGTGTAGCAGACCTTCACCCATTGTAGCTGGATGAAGCCTCCACAGACCACCATGACCCTAGTAAGGATGAAGCAGGTTCAGATGACGAGACGAGACTCTATGAAGACTTTCACCCAAAATTCAAGACTTTTCAAGTTCTGGAAAAACAGCGTTTCATAATAACTCCATACTTTTTTAAAGGTGTCATTCCACTGAACCACTTTTCCACGCTCCTTTTTGTAATTTGATGGGTCACACTAAGTTACCAACATATGCTGTGTTTGCTGCGTGGTGTGTCGCCACCACTGGCTGTATTTACCATTCATAGAAAACAACACAGAGGGATCGTTTACACGAGGACGATTGCGGCTAAATATGACACCATATTTTATCAGAAGTGCCTTTCATTTATATGAAGCCGATGTCGTCAGGGTGTGAATACGAACAAATCTGAAGACTCCTTCCAGAGTGGGGTGTGTTGAAGTCACCATATAAATATAGCCAGAGAAATGATGCTACTCTGGGATGGTAAACACACACAGAGCCAGGGGGACGGGGGAGTGTTCCTTCACGCATTCATTCTCTGAGGCTACATTTATATGGAGACGATGAAGACAGAAGTCTCGTCTTCAGTTTTTCATCTGCGTTTAGACGAGCCTATTCAGGAGGAAATCCTTGTTTATACGATGACACAACAGTAGGAGAAATACGATTGGTTAGTCATGCCAGGCCCGCTATGTCCTTTTCCGTTTTTGACGTATGTAATTGTCCACCTGTCTCTGTTTGTCTGTGGTATGTGTGTAATGTCTGTACAATAACTGAAATGACTCCTGTACATTTCCTAGAGTTGCTAGTGCTAATGCTAATGCTAGTGCAGCTGGAAGATCTGTGGGATCCAGGTGGTCTGACATGTTTGTTGCTTTACCTGCTCAGTGTATGAATGTAACGTGGACATAAGTGACATAAAGACGCCCACAACGTTAACATGTGCGTTTCTTGCCATTTAGACGGAGACGCGACCCAGTGCGTCTTCACTATGCTCCACTCTGGAAGGAGTCTTCAGATTTGTTTGTATTCACACCCTGATGGCGTCAGCTTCGTGTAAATGAAAGTCACTTCTGATCAAATATGCTGTCGTATTTAGCTGTAATCGTCTTTGTGTAAATGACCCCTGAGCCTCATTACATTGCACTGCTGTCTCTTACACTGTCTCTTACATTGCCCTTCGGGATAAATAAAGTCTTTAGAATTGTATTTGAATTGAATTACCGCATCATGGACATTTATGAGGAAGTACTGGTAAACTCTGCTGTTCCACCTCAAGTCATTTTTCTACCCTCCAAAAACAGCTGGAAACAAAGCAACCCAGATGTTTGTTTTTTTATAAATAGAACCAACGCACAATACATTCAATAACAAAGGAGAACACAGCGATATTAATGAAACAACCAAGGAATGAGTCTTTTAAAGACTTTTCAGAGCCAAACAGCCTGTCAGTCGTTTACATCAGTGGAAGGTTCTGGACACTGGCAGCTCTTTGGCTGTTTATGGGTTAAGGTCTGTGCTGCAGGACTGTCTTTGTCAACAGCTTGAAACCTTGAACTTGTAGGTTGGATGTGAATCAAAGAGCCGTCCCGTTAATCTCAACAACTCAGCTGGAGGCATTAGATAACAGCAGATTATAAACTGAATAATCGACAGGGAAAGCCAAGATCCGCTAACAAGGTCTGAGCGCTGTCTTCTTATCCGTCCAATCGCTGAAATTATCAACGCGTGCACACAGACCCATGTTCAGTACGCCTCCCGATAACAGTAGGCGTCCTGGTTGAGTTTGAAGTGGTATTTTTAGAAAAACTACTTCTGAATGGATCAAGACTGAACAGAATGAACATGACAAATGAGATTATATGTGAAAGACTGTAAACTGGGCGTCTGGAACATATGATTCAGACTGAAACTGTTTGGCTTGACTTTGTGCAGTCACATCAACAATAATCACATTTGTTTTAAGGCGCACTTAAATATTTACTCCTTCTAAACTCTTGCTTATCGCCGCTCCTTGTAGAAGTCACTATTTATGAGTCTTTTCTACTGAACCGTCACCTATTTTCCCCCGTGTGATTACTGTATTTTCCACACTATAAGGCACACTGGTCTATAAGGCACACTGTCAATGAATGGTTTATGTTTGAGGTTTTTTCATATATTAGGCACACTGGACTATAAGGCACACTGTCAATGAATGGTTTATGTTTGAGGTTTTTTCATATATTAGGCACACTGGACTATAAGGCGCATTAAGTGAAGTCAAAATTATTAGATAAAAAGTCAAAATCATGAGATAAAAAAACTGAATTATAAGATAAACAGCCAAACTTATTACTAAGGCATATTAAAAAAAAATCACAATTATGAGATAAAATGTCAGAATATAATAATAATAATATCGTACCAATGGTTTCTGCCATATTCCTTTGCAATATCACTCATGCATGTGCCACTTTCATATACATTTTTTTTTTTATCATGTCCTGTTTCACATCTATTGATAAGTAACTAAGTAAGTATGAAGCGGTTCTGGCCACAGCAGCTACTCTGCTTCTGATTGGGTACCGTCCAGTTGCCCTCACATCACATGTAATGAAGGTGCTGGAGGGGCTGGTGTTGGTCCACCTGTGGCCGCAGGTGAGGCCTTCTCTTGACCCTCTGCAGTTTGTCCACGTATGGGGGCGGATGATGCTGTCATGTATCTGCTGCAGCTCACTCACTCACACCTGGATGGTGGTGGAGGAATTGTGAGAGTCACATCTTTGATTTCTCCAGTGCCTTCAACACCATCCAACCTTCATTACTGAGTGAGAAGCTGCGGCTGATGGGTGTCAGCGGATCTTCTGTCTCTCCTGGATCACTGATTATCTGACTGACAGGCCACAGTTTGTCCGGCTGGGCAGTGTCCTGTCTGATGTGGTGACGAGTGACGTAGGAGTCCCGCAGGGCACTGTGCTCTCCCCATTCATGTTCACCTTATACACCTCTGACTTTCAGTACAATTCAGAGTCTTGTTACCTCAAAAAAATTTCTGATAACTCTGCAGTTGTTGGGTGTATAAGTGGTGGATGGGAGGCAGAGTACAGGGGGCTGGGGGACAGATTTGTGGAGTGGGCGAGAGTGAATCGCCTGCTGCTTAATGTGGACAAGACCAAAGAAATGGTAGTCAACTTCAGGAAGAAGGGACCGGCTCCTCAGACCCTCTGCATCCTGGGTAAAGATGATATGCAATAGTTTTTTTTAATTCAGGTGTTTCCATTACATGTTTTATAGCGCTATTTACATTTTGTGAATTTCCAAGGGTAATGGAAATGCAGCTAAGGATGTTGAGAATTTGCTGTTGCATGAGTACGAGTGTAGCCTTTCGCTGTAACTGCCAATTACAACACATAGAAGAATCAGCAGAAATCTGGCCGTCAGACAGGGAAGTGAATGCAGCACCCACACACACCATATGGTTATGAATATAACAATGATATGTCCTTTTAGAGGAGGGTGAAACAGGGAGAAGGACATCCACCTCCCACTGACACTAGACATGTAAATATGCAGCCATGCATGAATTCACAACCTGTAGGAAGCTTCTCTGTGCATCCGTTTGGATTCTATGTGGAGGCCCTTCATCTGCAGCTGCTGGACTTTACAAACACACACACACACACACACTCCCACAAACACTCCGTTTTCTGTATGTATATACAGTAGGTTAATTCCCCGCTCGCTAAGACGAGTAGACAAGACTGTTTAAAAACAAATCTGCTCTGGGTTTGTTATATAAGTGTAATGCACGAGGTGGGCAGAGCGAAGCACCTCGCTCAACAGGCTAATCCAATGTACCTCACGGTTTGCCAAAACAAGTGACGGAAGCATCTTAGAGGTCTATGCTGTTGTGTAATAAAGCAGACTCATCCATATTAATTCAAGATAAACACTGCAAATGAAAGCAAATAGCAATGCAATCATACATAATATACAGTAACACTTTATACCTACACATTATTCACTATGTATTAACCATTTGTTACCTATTTGTAAATGTTCATTATATATATAACCATTCGATGTCACTGCTTGTAAGTTAATATGTTGAGAAAATATTTTTGTCCTTTGAACCCAGATTCCATGGAAAAGAAAACACTGGTAGCCGCTCATCATTGTTAAAATGTGTCCCAAACCTTACTTTATTTGTTTGTTCCACTCTCCCACCTTTATTTTCTCTCTTGCTCCCTCCATACTGTAGGATATTGACCACGTTGTACGTCACCTTCACTGAAATTCAGTTAATAAAGCGTACGTATTAATAATAGAAAATTGTCCCAAATATTTAAATTACAATAATTTACCAGGTTATTTTAATGTTTACCTCAAACTGCAACTCAAATATCATTAAAAATATTTTTCAATGACCTGCAATTGCGTATGACTGCAGGTTCAGTCTCACTAAGGGTATGTGTGTGTTTAATTTGTGATTTCAACTTACCTGCTCAATAGATAGATAGGTAGGTAGGTAGATAGACACAATCACACACCAATAAACAACAAAAACAAACACATAAAACAACAGTAGTACAAGGATCCATAGTAACCATAAGATCAGTAAAGTAAAATAAATTGTTCATATCCTTTCTGTTTACTTAATCTAATTCATTCAGGCAGATTAGTTGACCTGTTAGATCACAGCAGGGATTAAGGAGCTCTTAAAGCACTGTGTCCTGTGTACAGTTACAGGAGTGAGTCTTCTGAGCTGCTGGTACATCTATTCAAGTGTGTTCAGATAATTCCTGTCCTGTAAGACGATTGGATACTGGCAGACAAGTGAATGTCATGGCTGCTTGACTTTTTAAAATACACTGTACATACAGTATGTACTTTAGGTATTTTTGTTCCTTCACTTGATAATAGACAGAGAAGAACACTGGGAACACTGCTCTACAGGTTTTTAGAAAGTATCTCCTTCAGACATTAAATGTGTTAAATCTTACATACTTTAATAAGATTAATCAGAAAATCAATGACAAAAGTACTGGTTCGCTCATGATTTTAATATATATATGATGGTGTGTTATTCCACATATATTAGGGCTGCACGATATTAGAGAAAACTGATATTATGAATTTTTTTAACCTTGCAATATATATATATATATATATATATATATATATATATTGCGATATGAAAAATCCTGATTAAATAACAGTTGTGTGGTGCCGACGCAAACGACCAAACAGATTAGTAAGTAGTAAGTAAGTAATCTTTATTTGTATAGCGCTTTTCACAGACATGGGTCACAAAGCGCTTCACAGAAACCCATTCACACACTCATACACCAGTAGACGGCTGCTGCCAAGACACAGGCGCTGCCTGACCCTACTGGGAGCAACTTAGGGTTCAGTGTCTTGCCCAAGGACACTTTGACATGTGGACAGCCAGAGCCGGGGCGGTTCGTGTCCCGGCTCTACCGCCAACCCTTCGATCATCGGATGACCCGCTCTACCAGCTGAGCCACAGCCGCCCGATTAATACGTTTCATGGCCATCCTTCTTGTAGCTGAAATAATTAAATAAAATTAATAATTAAAAATAAATAAACAAATAAAATGACAATAAATTAATAAACAAGTAAATAAAATAAAATTTCAATTAAAAAATGAATACCAAAAGACAATAAATACATAAATTAAAAAAAAAATTTATAAAAAAGACAAACAAAAAATATATGTTTTTAAATAATAAAATAAATAAATAAAAAGACAAATAAAAAAAATAACACATAAAATAAAAACTAGAAAAGCACTCTAAGAGCACAGACCTCCACCAAGGTAGGACACCCCCCCCCATCACCACCAAAAATCTAATAATTTCCAGATCTCCCATTACCAACCTACCCTGAAAATTTCATCAAAATCCACCCATAAGTTTTTTAGTTATCTTGCTAACTAACAGACAGACAGACAAACAAACAAACGCTGGCAAAAACACAACCTCCTTGGGGGAGGTAATAATCGCAGGTGATGTGACTATTGTGCACACATACATTGTGATGTCAATGTATTGTGCAGCTCTATGTTGAACCCCCTCCCCCTCCTTTACTGCATCAATAGTGTAACTGACATTTATTTAGATGATATTACAGTAGTTGTCAGAGGAATTCCAGGATATGAGTTTATCCCAAGCCATTGCATCACATTTCAGAGGTGTTTTATAGTAACTTGGTGATTTCTCCTTCAACTCATAGTGTCTCATCAACACTTCTGATCTGAGCACCAGCTTTCACTGCTGGGAACTTAGAAAGTGTGACTCAATCCTACTAAATATAACCTCTGATAAATCCGGGACGCCATCAGGGACAGATCTGTAGACCTTACATCCTAACCAACGACAGAGACACCATCTGCAAATCATCTCAAACAAGCAACAAATGAATCAAACAAATAGTGAAACATCAGAGGAACTAAAGAACTGAACTGATAAACACGGCTCAAGAACATGTAGTCTGGCAACGCACCAAACCAATTATTTAAATCAGTATAAAATTTGGCAATTATATAGATTACAACAGGCATTACGGGTTTGTATACTGCAGTCCGGATCCAGACCGAGAGATGGTTCTGTCCGGACCTGTAACCAATGACAAAATATTAGTGTAATTTCATGGAGCATGGCTTTGAATCAGCCGTGGATATTTACAGCGGGTGCTGCTACTGGAGTTAATACGGTTAATGATGCCATATCAAGCCTCGGCGGAGGTCTGCTGTCTCTGACTGACTTGTTTCATGGTGATATCTCAAGTATTCATTGAATTATAGCATGATATGTCTCTTCAGACACACGCAAGGTGATTAAAATTAGATTAAAGATCACTGTTGGACATAAAAAGATCATTTTTGCACATGGATATTCTACAATGATCCATTAATATGGGATATTAATATATTGCCATAATTTATGTATTTTTGTGATGAGCAGCTCATTAATATATAGTACCACCCAAATCATTTGCTAATGTAATAAATAGTTTTTCAATCCTCAGTAGAAAATGTGATCATTTAATTACCTATAGATGAAATACAAGACCATTAACATGACAATATTCCAAAGTCTTAAACTGTACATGCAGCCATTTTTTTTTATTTTGTTTAAATCACAGATATGTCTCTCCTAGTAAATATCTTGAGTGGCTCCACATCTAAATTTGTTCAGAATATGTAAATCTCCAAGTGTACCAAATTTGTTGCTTTTATACCAAATTGAACAAATGGTTTGATAGTTGGGACTGAGCCGCTGGACTAATGATGAATGAGCAGAATGAGGAGCCAGTTTATCTATTACGACCCACTCACTTTATCATTCACCCTCTTTATCAAAAGCACATGTAGTGTTTCCCACACACAGACTTTACTTGGGCGTGTTGCCAAAGTATATATGATGACCTATTTTAACACACTTTCACTGTATCCCAAACACTGATTTATTCTTTTCTGCCAAAATATTGACAATGACACCATGACATTATATATTTTCAGGGTTGTTTTATCAGTTAACAAGGCAGTCATTGACAGCAGACCTCCACCAAGGCTTAACGTGACGGAGCCATAGATGTTGACCCATCTGATGTCCGAAGGTCAGACCATGTGAATGAAAAAAAACCCACCAGATTCTATCTTGTCTGAATCCTGAGATGTTACCACTGATGTGATGGGTATTATTTTTTAGAATGTCATTATTTAGCTAGGTCATAACAGCTAATGCTACAGTTAGCATTATTGTGCTGAGTCATGACATCACTGCAAAGCACTTTCTCATTACTGCAATAGTTTCATATTTCATGAGAATCACCCTTGTGAATCCTCAAGTGGAAGTGCACTATTTTAATCTCAAAAATAGAGTAAAATAAAAGAGTAACATGGCAAATGTTACGCAATTATTCAAGGAAATGTTCTAGTCTCTGGGGGTAAACGTGCCTAAAACAGCTACCGATATCCCTGACGAAATATTTATAAGCATCAGAAGAAAGTAGCGGAAAACATGACCTTTTCTCTGTTGATTCAGAAATAAACAGAGCTGAGTCCCTCTATTTTAAGTACAGAAGCCATTTTAAGGAAGTTCAAGACGTTCCACTGTTAGCATGCGACCCTGAAGTCTGAGCTGCAGTTAGTGATGTTTTGTGCCTCTTCAGTGGACGGGCTGCAGCTGTCACCGCCGTCAACTCATGTCTGTCTGTCCTTAACGAGTAACACCGAGCATGTGTGTCCCAAAGAGCAAAGGACGTTCAGGCCATTTATCTCCGTTTAATGATCGAACCACACACGGACACACAGTTTTGTCCCAGATTCATGTGGCAAAGCGTGTCTATGTGTGACTGTGCCGTGTCCTGTGTTTGCAGGGACGTGGGGGCCTGGGAACTGTGTGGAAATCACATCGTGCTTCCTCTGGCTCATCTCAGAGTCATGGGAAACAACACTGACCAAAAACAACAGGGCTCATGTTGGCCGCAGCTTGACTGGCCCATACTTCACTGTTTGGACTAGACACAAAACACCACCACCTCCATGAGACAAAGGACACAGGAAGTGCCTCTCACTAATATTCTGCCTTTAAAGAAACCATATAATATGTACCGTGTTTTTCGGACTCTAAGTCGCAGTTTGTTTGTTTTTTTTCATAGTTTGACCAAGGGTAAGGGTGCGACTTATACACCAGAGCGACTTATATGTGTCCCTCCAGCACAAAACCTATGGTTCAGTCTCACAGCAGTATTTCTAGCTTTAGCCTCAAATATGTTATATGGGTCAAAATTATGAAATTTGAAGTATTGAAGTATTAATTCCAAGTAAAATGTCTCCTGAACACTTCTTGTGAGTTTTTGTGAAATTCCTACCCTAAGTGTTTCAAATCATGCCTTTTAGGAAGAACAACAATTGACTCAGACAGTAATTAAGTCGAAAACAAAAAACTCGGCTTTCCTTCGCATTCGTGTTAGGTATTTCCCCGTCATGTTTCGTACCGTTGGAAAGATTGAGATTCTCTCTAGAGAGCCCTTAAATAGAAATATACATAATTATATATTTGAACGTCAGAATAGAGCCTTCTCCAGTAAACTAAATCCCTTGTTGCTATGGCGATGTTGAAAAACAGCCTCTGATTGGTTGAATTAGTGTCACGCAAGCATTTTTAATAAGCTCTAAGATAAATATAAAATCTTACTTTATGAAACTTGACCCAAGTGACTCTTTTTTTTGCATGAGAGTCATATAAATAATTATTTTCACACTGACAACCACAAGAGTGCAATGTTGTTACGTTAACATACAAGGCACGTTCTCAGTTCATCGTTTATGAATCATGTAACATTAGCGGATTGTGTTACATTAGCATACCATACACTTATTCAGCCTCTTCTCTATTTTATTTTCTATTTTAAATTTCCTTTCAAGATGAAATGTCTGTTCTTGGTGTTGGATTTTATCAAACAAATGTCCCCCCAAAAATGCGACTATGTTTTTTACTGCTTGATTTAAAAAATGTTTGCTGGTGCAACGTATACTTCGGCTTATACAATTTATAGTCTGGAAAATACAGTAACTACAATGAAAGTGCACTTAGTATTTTTTTATATGTTGGAACATTGGAGAAATTCCTAGTTTTCTTATTGTGAACATCCTTTGTAAATGAAAATCTGAATTTTTTTTCCCCACATACCTGTATCCTCTACTGCTGGATACTCTTCAGTCCAATAAACCACACAGCCAGGTAGATCTGAAAAAGTTAGAAAATTAATACAATTAACAAAAGCTTCTTTTTTTTTAATCATGCATGAAAATCAGCTTTAATTCCTATAAGTCTTTCAATCCTGGGGAACAGAGCTACTGTGTTTTTTGCAGTAAAATTATTTAATTAAGTGTGTTTTTTTCCGCCCTCTATATTTAGACATGAACAGGGGGCAGAAGTGGAAAAAACCCAAGCTCAGATCTCACTTTAGGCCACAATAAATAGAATCATGGGCCATTTGTGCAGGAAAAGTGATGTATAAAAACAAACTACTAAGGCCCCTTTTGTTTTATTCATAAATGGATGATTTCACATCCACACTGTGCATTGTTGCTTGATAAGAATCAGTCATCACTTCTTAATACTTGTCTTAAATACTCAGATGTGCGATATGTTATTTTTTTCCCCTTAGCTGTGACAATACCAGTAAGTGTCATTAAAGCCTTCCTTCCGTGTTTTGAGGCTGAGGAAGAAAACAACAGTTCCTGAGGTTCCTGCCTGCTCACAAACAACACAACTCGTCAGGCGCAACAGCTTGACAAAACGTACAGCTCAAATGACAGCGCTGCATGTGAAAGCGTGTGGAGACTAGATATCCAAAAAAGATTACACAGCTCTTCAAACCCATGAGGAAGAAAAAAAGGAAGAAAACAATGTCTGATAGCTTCTCTCTGTCTCACTCATCTACACCACAGGTGTCAAACATAAGGCCCGGGGACCAAATCCAGCCCACCAAAGGGTACAATGAGTAACAATGAAGATAATATTAACAGTGTCAAAATTATTTGAATTTAGGTTTTACATACAGAATAATTATATCTGAACTGGGTAAAATATGATCATAATTACCTATAAATAATGAAAATTGCAGATTTTAATGTAAAAACAAAAGTCAAATTACATGAAATTCTTTATATTAACAAACCTCCCTTTTCCAAAAACTTGAATAAATATCAACCACTTGAAAAGTAAGTGCTATTTTATAAATATTCTGCCTGTTATTCAATGTTTAGTGTATTTGTAATTGAAATAAAAGTTGTTCTGTATATGGGCAAATGACAAACTGATAAGACTGAGGCAGAAAATGGTTCAAATTGCACTTATTTTTCTTAAGACATGTCATATTGTTGATGTTATTCACATTTTGAGGGAAACATTATGTCATGAGGGGTGAGGTTGAAAGGACTCAGATGCACTGTACTGAAGGGAGAACAGATTTAATGAAAAACAAACAAAACAATAATGACAAAGACAGAGACCGAAACAGAAATAAAACCAAACAAAACCTGGGGGTAGATCAGCCAGTGTCCGTGGTGATGAGTTAATGTCCATGTTATGGTGACCACAGACATGAAAACACATGTCATGTCATGGAGTAGATGAAACTAAATGGTCCCACACCAGCAACTGCACGCTTCACTGCTTAAATAACTGCAGATCAACAACGACTTGCAGCTGCACAATGTGAGGCAGGTGAGAAACTGGGGGAAAAGTCGTGACACATGATCGACCTGAAACATTATCAGACTGTAATTTTACACTTTTCCACTATTATTATTTTACTGCTCTGGCCCTTTTCAGATCATACTCGGCTGAATGTGGTCACTGAACTAAAATGAGTTTGACACCCCGTTTCTGGTCAACGATATTTAAAAAACAACAAAAAAAAAAAAAAACAGTAGGTGATGGATAAATTCACTGCACGAGGAGACAAATTTACCCTGTCCATGTTAATTACTGTTACCTTCTTTCTTTCTTCCCTCCCTCCTTCCTTCCTTCTTTCTTAACTGAGGTCCGTTCAGTGGATATTTACTGCAGTTGATATAATTATTTCAATTCTTTACCGTTTTAACTCAGTGTTTTCCAACATTTTTGAGCCACAGCACATGTTCCAAAATAGGGAACTCCTTGGCAGCAGTCTCTGGACACTCTCCCAGTGGGGTGCATGCATATCAGGGGTGCGGGGGCGACATTGTCAGAGGGTGTTTGGAAGTAGCAAACTGAGAGGTGTGCGTCAGCAGCCCCTCAGAAGGATCCCCCAGGCTTACAGATGGAGGTCTGTCATAGTATACTAGTAGTATAAGCCCCCATCCCAACCTGATCCGTAGGTCTCATGGGTAACCCTGTATCACTAGAGGGGGGCTTTATCATTAGAACACACCACGTCAAGGGTTCGATTCCTGTTTCTGGACTGATTGAATTTTCCTTTCATGAACGCAAACCAGCCTAGTTAAACGAAAAGTAAAATCTTGGCCTGGATTCAAATCAAGAAACAGACCTTCAGGTGTGAACATGACCAAAGATCAATCTCCCTTGTGACACACTGAACACAAGTGTACTAACACATACGAGGAGTGGGTTTGGAACCCATGAGGACTAATGTTCATTGGATCTTAAGTCCAATGCCTTAACCACTCGGCCATTCTGGTGGTTCCTGGTGCTAAACCATGATGGACACCATGTTTTTTTTTCATAAATGTCACATCCCACTCGCTAATTGGTTCATTGATTACTTTTTTCTGCTCTAACAATTTAAGTGTACCATCATGGCTCAGTTGGTAGAGTGGGTCGTCCAGTCAATGAAAGGTTGATGGTTTGAATCCCACTCTGTCTTAGTTGGTCTGTTGTGTCCTTGGGCAAGACACTTCACCCTCCTTTCCCCCAGTGCCACTCACACGCTTCTGTCAGGATGCCCCAGGGTGATGGCTATGTATGTAGTTTACCACCCCCAGAGGGAGAATATGAGAGCGAATGAGAAGCGATTTGAGTGCTATATAAATCCAATCGATTATTAATCTGAAAAATATCCTCAAGTACTTCAGTCAAACTTAGCCTCAGTTTAGTGCTGGGGCTTCAGCAAGCACACCTAGGTATTTTGAGATGTATACCGTCACTGAGAGCTCAGCTCAATCCCATCATATACTTTACAAGTGAAGTCTTATTCATTTCTTACACTGTACATTGTATTTCCTTGAGTCATGAAACATCTGGGAGGGAATCTCAGGTTGACACTGATAGTGATAAGAGACGTTTGCTGTTATTAATGAAAAAAAACAATTGCGCACAGGAGTGGACACATGGAGTACAAGCTGATGTGGACGTAACAGGAGTGGGGTTCAAACCTGACAGGACTCACATCCATTGGAACTTAAGAGATTAGATAGATTCCACAATGACTGACTGAGTTAGCCAAGCTTATATAGATCATCATACGTACAACGTCCACATTTCTAGACAGTGGCATAGTAACTTCACTCCCAGGAGTGGGGTTGAACCCATGAGGATCTTAAGTCCAATGCCTTAACCACTCGGCCATCCTGGTGGATACTAAACACACACCATGATGGAAACAATCTGTTATTTCAGAAATGTCCCATGTCACTGATATGTAATAGGTTCATCAATGAATCACCAATCAACAAGTAGATTTGGCAAACTGTAACTTCAGTACCAGGAGTGGGGCTCGAACCCACGAGAACTTATGTCCATTGGATCTTAAGTCCAACGCCTTAACCACTGGGCCATCCTGGTGGGTACTAATTGAAGTTAGTACATACTAGTGGCCCAGTGGACCATTATACCTCCTGTACAGAGAGGCATAATTATTTTACATACAATGGCGATGCGCTACTGTTAGCCAAACTCACCTTCTTTTTGGTCGAACTGAAGGATTAGAGAGAGACCCAAAATGAAAATGCAGAAGGTGGAGAAGAGATACACAACAAAGACAAAGGAGTGCACATCTAATGATGAAACCCATCTAACCCTAAACTGATAGTGGTGAATAGATAGTTTCCACAATAACAGTGACTTACTGAGAGAAGCTTATATGGATCATCATACATATAACTCTACAATACAACGTCCACATTTCTAGACAGTGGCATTGCCATAGCAGGACAAGTACCTTCACTACCAGGAGTGGGGTTTGAACCCACGAGGACTAACGTCCATTGGATCTTAAGTCCAACGCCTTAACCACTCGGCCATCCTGGTGGACACTGAACCTGAACCATGATGGAAAAAATCTGTTATTTCAGAAATGTCCCATGTCACTGATATGTAATAGGTTCATCAATGAATTATTACTGCTCCAATAATTTCAGAGCTGATTCGAAGAACACAAGAAATTCACACTTCAAATCTTAAATGTATGTGACAGAAAAAATGGAATGACCATCCAATTATTGCAAAGCCTAAGCAGCACTGATGACATGGTTTCAAGCTTTTTCTGAAGTTTTGTTTTATGACTGACCAAGCTTATATGGATCATCACCAGATAACTTTTTCAGTGGATTTTTCCACTCCAAATTTGGAGTTCTGACACCAATCAACAAGTAGATTTGGCAAACAGTAACTTCAGTACCAGGAGTGGGGCTCGAACCCACGAGGACTTATGTCCATTGGATCTTAAGTCCAACGCCTTAACCACTCGGCCATCCTGGTGGGCACTAACTGAAGTTCGTACATACAAGTGGACCAGTGGACCATTATACCTCCTGTACAGAGAGGCATAATTATTTTACATACAATGGCGATGCGCTACTGTTAGCCAAACTCACCTTCTTTTTGGTCGAACTGAAGGATTAGAGAGAGACCCAAAATGAAAATGCAGAAGGTGGAGTAGAGATACACAACAAAGACAAAGGAGTACACATCTAATGATGAAACCCATCTAACCCTAAACTGATAGTGGTGAATAAATAGTTTCCACAATAACTTACTGAGAGAAGCTTATATGGATCATCATACATATAACTCTACAATACAACGTCCACATTTCTAGACAGTGGCATTGCCATAGCAGGACAAGTACCTTCACTACCAGGAGTGGGGTTTGAACCCACGAGGACTAACGTCCATTGGATTTTAAGTCCAACGCCTTAACCACTCGGCCATCCTGGTGGACACTGAACCTGAACCATGATGGAAAAAATCTGTTATTTCAGAAATGTCCCATGTCACTGATATGTAATAGGTTCATCAATGAATTATTACTGCTCCAATAATTTCAGAGCTGATTCGAAGAACACAAGAAATTCACACTTCAAATCTTAAATGTATGTGACAGAAAAAATGGAATGACCATCCAATTATTGCAAAGCCTAAGCAGCACTGATGACATGGTTTCAAGCTTTTTCTGAAGTTTTGTTTTATGACTGACCAAGCTTATATGGATCATCACCAGATAACTTTTTCAGTGGATTTTTCCACTCCAAATTTGGAGTTCTGACACCAATCAACAAGTAGATTTGGCAAACAGTAACTTCAGTACCAGGAGTGGGGCTCCAACCCACGAGGACTTATGTCCATTGGATCTTAAGTCCAACGCCTTAACCACTCGGCCATCCTGGTGGGCACTAACTGAAGTTCGTACATACAAGTGGACCAGTGGACCATTATACCTCCTGTACAGAGAGGCATAATTATTTTACATACAATGGTGATGCGCTACTGTTAGCCAAACTCACCTTCTTTTTGGTCGAACTGAAGGATTAGAGAGAGACCCAAAATGAAAATGCAGAAGGTGGAGTAGAGATACACAACAAAGACAAAGGAGTACACATCTAATGATGAAACCCATCTAACCCTAAACTGATAGTGGTGAATAAATAGTTTCCACAATAACTTACTGAGAGAAGCTTATATGGATCATCATACATATAACTCTACAATACAACGTCCACATTTCTAGACAGTGGCATTGCCATAGCAGGACAAGCACCTTCACTACCAGGAGTGGGGTTTGAACCCACGAGGACTAACGTCCATTGGATCTTAAGTCCAACGCCTTAACCACTCGGCCATCCTGGTGGATACTGAACCCGAACCATGATGGAAAAAATCTGTTATTTCAGAAATGTCCCATGTCACTGATATGTAATAGGTTCATCAATGAATTATTACTGCTCCAATAATTTCAGAGCTGATTCGAAGAACACAAGAAATTCACACTTCAAATCTTAAATGTATGTGACAGAAAAAATGGAATGACCATCCAATTATTGCAAAGCCTAAGCAGCACTGATGACATGGTTTCAAGCTTTTTCTGAAGTTTTGTTTTATGACTGACCAAGCTTATATGGATCATCACCAGATAACTTTTTCAGTGGATTTTTCCACTCCAACTTTGGAGTTCTGACACCAATCAACAAGTAGATTTGGCAAACAGTAACTTCAGTACCAGGAGTGGGGCTCGAACCCACGAGGACTTATGTCCATTGGATCTTAAGTCCAACGCCTTAACCACTCGGCCATCCTGGTGGGCACTAACTGAAGTTCGTACATACAAGTGGACCAGTGGACCATTATACCTCCTGTACAGAGAGGCATAATTATTTTACATACAATGGCGATGCGCTACTGTTAGCCAAACTCACCTTCTTTTTGGTCGAACTGAAGGATTAGAGAGAGACCCAAAATGAAAATGCAGAAGGTGGAGTAGAGATACACAACAAAGACAAAGGAGTAAGTACACATCTAATGATGAAACCCATCTAACCCTAAACTGATAGTGGTGAATAAATAGTTTCCACAATAACTTACTGAGAGAAGCTTATATGGATCATCATACATATAACTCTACAATACAACGTCCACATTTCTAGACAGTGGCATTGCCATAGCAGGACAAGCACCTTCACTACTAGGAGTGGGGTTTGAACCCACGAGGACTAACGTCCATTGGATCTTAAGTCCAACGCCTTAACCACTCGGCCATCCTGGTGGATACTGAACCCGAACCATGATGGAAAAAATCTGTTATTTCAGAAATGTCCCATGTCACTGATATGTAATAGGTTCATCAATGAATTATTACTGCTCCATTAAATTTGACCTGATTCTAAGAAGGCAAGGTGGTGCAGTGGTTAGCACTCGTACCTCACAACAAGAAGGACCCTGGTTCGAATCCCACACCAGACCTTTCTGTGTGGAGTTTGCATGTCCTCCGTATGTCCTCCGCATGTCCGTTTGGGTTTTCGCTGGGCACTCCGGTTTCCTCCCACCATCCAAACACATGCACTGATAGGTTAATTGGTTAATCTAAAATTGTCCATAGGTGTGAATGTGAGAGTGACTGTTTGTCTATATATGTTCAGCCCTGCGATGAACTGGCGTCTCATACAGGGTGTACCCTGCCTTCACCCATTGTAGCTGGATTAGGCCCCGAGTGACCCCCGCGACCCTAATGAGGATAAAGCGGCTTCAGATAATGAATGATTCTAAGAACACAAGAGATTCACACTTCAAATCTTAAATGTATGTGACAAACAGAAAAAATGGAATGACCATCCAATTATTGCAAAGCCTAAGCAGCACTGATGACATGGTTTCAAGCTTTTTCTACACCTTTTTCTGAAGTTTTGTTTTATGACTGACCAAGCTTATATGGATCATCACCAGATAACTTTTTCAGTGGATTCTTCTCCAACTTTGGTGTTCTGACACCAATCAACAAGTAGATTTGGCAAACAGTGACTTCAGTACCAGGAGTGGGGCTCGAACCCACGAGGACTTATGTCCATTGGATCTTAAGTCCAACGCCTTAACCACTCGGCCATCCTGGTGGGTACTAATTGAAGTTAGTACATACTAGTGGACCAGTGGACCATTATACCTCCTGTACAGAGAGGCATAATTATTTTACATACAATGGCGATGCGCTACTGTTAGCCAAACTCACCTTCTTTTTGGTCGAACTGAAGGATTAGAGAGAGACCCAAAATGAAAATGCAGGAGGTGAAGAAGAGATACACAACAAAGACAAAGGAGTACACATCTAATGATGAAACCCATCTAACCCTAAACTGATAGTGGTGAATAGATAGTTTCCACAATATCAGTGACTTATATGGATCATCATACATATAACTCTACAATACAACATCCACATTTCTAGACAGTGGCATTGCCATAGCAGGACAAGTACCTTCACTACCAGGAGTGGGGTTTGAACCCACGAGGACTAACGTCCATTGGATCTTAAGTCCAACGCCTTAACCACTCGGCCATCCTGGTGGATACTGAACCTGAACCATGATGGAAAAAATCTGTTATTTCAGAAATGTCCCATATCACTGATATGTAATAGGTTCATCAATGAATTATTACTGCTCCAATCATTTCAGAGCTGATTCGAAGAACACAAGAAATTCACACTTCAAATCTTAAATGTATGTGACAGAAAAAATGGAATGACCATCCAATTATTGCAAAGCCTAAGCAGCACTGATGACATGGTTTCAAGCTTTTTCTGAAGTTTTGTTTTATGACTGACCAAGCTTATATGGATCATCACCAGATAACTTTTTCAGTGGATTTTTCCACTCCAACTTTGGAGTTCTGACACCAATCAACAAGTAGATTTGGCAAACAGTGACTTCAGTACCAGGAGTGGGGTTTGAACCCACTGGATCCCATTGGATCTTAAGCCTTATTTCTCACTGATATGTAACTGGTCGATTAACAAATTCTTGCTGATTTAATAACCTGAGTGCATCATTAATCTGATAAATATCCTCAAGTACTTAAATCAATCTTTGCTTAGAGCTTTTACTATGTAAAACTATTATAACATACATGCATATCGATGGGTATATGTGTATATAGACACTTACATTATATATAAATGTGTAGTGTAAATTGATATATTAGTGATATACTGTAGTTACAATAAATTTATCATATAACATACATTTATGGTAAGTTGAAAAGGGGGTAGGAATCTAAAAAAAAAGCTTTGCTTTTTCCTAGTCCTTTTCAAACTATGTTGTTTTGTTGTTTTTGTTCGTTTATATATATATATATATATATATATATATATATATATATATACACATGTGTGTGTGTTTGTGTGTGATTGAAAATAAATGTATTCATTCCCGCATTAATTTAAATTAGGATTTTTCATGGTGGCTGGAGTCTAATTTTATTTTATTTTCACTATTTTCTCCTTTTCCTTTGGTTCAGTTTACTCATATTTGCCAGAGTAACTAATTTTTGTGCTTGTGTTCTTGTGTCACTGCTGTATATCCAGTATTTAATAAAGGTAATTAAGACAAACTAAGTGTTAAAGTCAGTCCAATAAAATCCTACATACAGGGTTGTATTTTTGGCTGACTACTGTATAAATCTTTTTTTGTCAGTAAGAAACACATTAAACTAGATTAATGACTGCTCACTAACATTCTGCAACTTTTTTTTTTTTTTTAAAGATTATGGGACTGAAGCATCACTGCTCCTACAACCAGTCATTATGTGCTGCTGCAGCTTTCCAAGAAATACTTAATCAGTGGGATGGATTTGTGCTTTAGGGGATAAATACACATTTAGCACACATTCTATCACGCAAAAACACTTTTTAGCATCGGACTGGATTGAGTTATGTTTGGAAGCTCCTCTATAAATATTTTAGCACAAACTTACTCACATGTTGTTGGGAGTGAGAAAAAAAATGTTTTTATGACATAAATTAAGTTCAGTGTGAGGTTAAACCTATGGCTAGCATTTTTTTAACCCTGAAAAAAAAAAAAAAAAAAAAAAAAAAAAAAATATATATATATATATATATATATATATATATATATATATATATTGTAATATGAAAAAAAATCCTCAGTAGTAAATAACAGTTGTGTCAAACAGATTAGTGGTCGACACAGAACATGTTTCAGTGTCATCCTTCATGTAGCTGAAATAATTAAATAAAATTAATAATTAAAAATACATAAATAGATGCAAAAAAAAAAAATTTAAAAGAGAAACTTCAAGAAAGAAGACGAGGGAGAGATATTACTGCCTGGGAAAAAAAAATAAGGATTTGTATCAGGGATAAAGGGTCAATCCTCCCAAATACATTCCATCAACAATTCCCTCAATCCCATGATTCCTTCAGTCTTGGGGCATTATTTCCCCTGGTTCTGTGAGAGCTGCTTTGACTCACACCACTTTTAATAGTCCTGTGAGTGAAAGCTGAGGTTGTGTGTTTACGCACGCTCATGCTTTCCCTCTTTCACACACAGACGTACATATGTAGATACCGCACAACGTTCAAACATATTTCACACACCATTTGTGAAACTGCACAAACATTTGTGACCTACACGCCTGCTTGTCTGACGACCGTATATGGAATGCTACTTCTGGATCCGTAACAAAATTGCGTAGTAACTTTGATGTTATGCTAAAGAGAACATGAGGAAAAAGCTAAAACAAAAACTAAAAATAGAACATACCCATGACTGAGTCCTGCTTTTGTTTTCTGGCAGGAGATTTAAAGTCATGACATCATCCCAGAGCCATGCTAGCAGGCTAATGACTATGAGGCTACATTTCAGTCCCTCCAGGATTTGTCGGGCCTTTTTTGAGAGTTGCGTCCTAAAATGTCTGATGTCACATGAGCTTTTCTGAAAAATTGTGACGTAAGTTGCTGTGCTTTTTAGGCTTTTGTTCGAAGTGAAAATTGCAATTTTAACTTTTTCGTAATCAAAATGGACTCAGAATGGACATGACTTTAGGATGTTGAACATGGACAAGTATTTGAACTTGTCAAAACCAGTTGGTTTTGTTTTGGACTCATAAAAATAATCAGTTCAAATTCTTTCTGGCACCTGGTTCGACTCCAAAAAACAATTACACGGTCAAAACTTGGTAAAGATACAGTGGGAAAAAGAAAAAAGGAAAATCCAAACAAAATTGGAAACCATAGTAAAAAAACAAACAAATCCCAAATACTTTATTTTTGGTCTCACTAACTGCTCTGTTTTCTCCCATTTTATGTTCAGAATTATTGTGAATATTTAGAATAACTCATACATATAAAACACCCACCAATGATGCATCAAGAGCTAAAGGGTTAAAAAAATAAGGAATTAATGTGATTACTCAATTACTCAATGACAGAATACTAGATTACAAAAATATTCCATAGCTGCAGCGCTAGAGCTTATTATTGCAATCACACAAAACCTGCAGGGACACAAGACTCAGCAGCAGCAGCAGCAGCAGCAGCAGCAGCAGCAGTAGGAGTATCATATTTATCTTGTGGCAATGTTTGTCAGAGTCTAAAATCTCCTGGAACGTTGTCAGCTCTCCTGGTGAGACGCACATTTCATAAAGAACAAAGGAAGCAGAAAAAGCAGACTTTGGAAAAGCTCAGGTTCCTGCTGAATAAAATGTGACATGAGTGAGACCTCAGCCTTTTCACTGATACCATGGCAACATATTCAGCCCATACACAGGGAAGAGAAAAAAAGCAACTGAAATCAGGGGAAAAAACTAGAACAATATTAAACTGCAGGAGAAGAAAGGATCAAAAGCACCTGTATGCGTGCGAATGTATTTATGCAAAACATCAAACGCCGCTGGTGGTGTCAAATGAGCAGGAAGACTGTGTAATTTAGGGGATTAACATTTTATTAGCAGGGAGCTCTCAGGCTGATGTTGTGGTCTATTCATGAGAATAAAGCTCCACACAAATGATCAAACACCACTGATATGGACAGCTCAACAAGGAAACTGTGTAATTTAAGGGCTTTAACGTGTATTAGTAATGAGCGTCTATATATTATTTTACTATATATATATATATATATATATATATATATATATATATATATATATATATATATATATATATATATATATTTTTTTTTTTTTTTTTTTTTTTTTTTTTTTTTTTTTTTTTTTTTTCTTAAACATTAAGTACAAAAAAAGTCAGCGGCCACCAAGAAGCACACCACACTGTCAACATCATGTTTGGAAAAAAAGAGCACGTTGTCTGCGCTGCTGCTCATAGCACTCAGGTTAGCTTGTGGATGCCTCTTCAGATAGCCATACCATTTTTTTTCAACTGAGGTGAAATATTTGTCTGTCACTCTCCTTTGTTTAATCAGACCAAAGCCCCCAGTTTTACCTGCAGCAGCCAAGTGTCCTCTGGTTTAGGTGTGACTGGTCTGTGTTTACTTGCTGAGGGAAAGAAAAAATAACATGTGACTAATTTTTAAATTACAATGACTTATCACTTATTTTAAAGTTTTTCTCAAACAGCCCAAACAACTGCAAACCAAATATCATTACAAATATTTAACAATGAGAGACAGTGGCATCACCATAGTGGGAGAAGTACCTTCACTACCAGGAGTGGGGTTCGAACCCACGAGGACTTATGTCCATTGGATCTTAAGTCCAACGCCTTAACCACTCGGCCATCCTGGTGGGTACTAACTGAAGGTCGTACATAGCTGTGGACACGTTGAGGACAGTGGCCATTCTCATAACAGGAGGCATAATTATTGCCTCAGCCAAGGAGGTTGTTTTTGCCAGTGTTGGTTGGTTTGTTGGTTGGTTTGTTTATTTGTGTACAAGATAAGTAAAAACTTATGGACGGATTTTGATGAAATTTTCAGGGTAGGTTGGTAATGGGGACATCTGGAAATTATTCGATTTTGGTGGTGATCCGACAGGGGTGTGTCTACCTTGGTGGTGGTTTGCTCTCTCAGAGTGCTTTCTAGTTTTACCTACTATGGCAACATTGCTGTGAGCCAATCTCACCTTCTGATTGGTTGAACAGAAGCTAGATAAGAGACAGACACAAAACGAAAATGCAGAAACTGGAGTAGAGATACGCAACAAAGACAATGGAGTATACATGTAATGATGAAACCAATCTAATGCTTAACTGATGGTGGTGATTAGATCATCACCAGTTTACTTGTTCTGTGTATCTCCCCAATTCGACTTCTGCATTTCAATCAGAAGGCAGGTTTAGCTAACAGTGGCATTGCCATAGCAAGGAAAATTACTTCACTACCAGGAGTGGGGTTCGAACCCACGAGGACTAATGTCCATTGGATCTTAAGTCCAACGCCTTAACCACTCGGCCATCCTGGTGGGTACTAAGTGAAGGGCGTACATAGCTGTGGAGATGTTGAGGACAATTTGACAAAAAAGTGGGAAAAAAACAAAGGGCCATCTGAGGAGGCATTCACCAGCTAATCTGTGTGATATAAGCAGCATGTTGAATACAAGTGGACATTACGAGGAGACATGATTATTTTACATACTATGGCGATGCGCTATTGTTAGCCAAACTCACCTTCTGTTTGGTCGAACTGAAGGATTATAGAGAGAGAGAGAGAGAGACCCAAAATGAAAATGCAGAAGGTGGAGTAGAAACGTAGGTAACAAAGACAATGGAGTGGACATGTAATGATGAAAACCATCAAATCCTAAACTGATGGTGGTGAACAGATAGTTTCCACAATGACTGACCAAGTCAGCCAAGCTTATTTGGATCATCATACTCAAACTCTCCACAATTCAAGACAGAATTGTGCAGACATTGCCATAGTAGGTACTACTACCAGGAGTGGGGTTTGAACCCACGAGAACTCATGTCCTTTGGATCTTAAGTCCAACGCCTTAACCACTCGGCCATCACGGTGGGTACTTAGTATGTATTAAAATTTTTTAGTGGGCATACATCATAGCAGGCCTCTCCACAATTCATGCATCGATACAGAGGCGTCGGTATCAATACTCTACGATAGCATTGTTAAGGCCATGTGTTAAGTTTATGTTTGTAACAGAACCGTTATAGCCGCCAAATCATTGCTGCACGCTGTGTCCATGCGTGGCCCAGTGTAAGGAGGCAACAGGTGAAGTTGTACATCAGACAGAGAACTGTTCTGCCATTCACCACATATCCAGGACATAAACTGGAAAAATTGTGCCTTGCTCAGTTCGGTAACGCATTAGAGTGTGCACTAGAGCTTTGACCTTTGCCCAAAAATCATATTCAAATTTCAATTGGAAATTAATGTAGATATTTGAATAATATTCAAATATTTATTAATTATATTACTTTAAAAATGCGTCACCATCAAAATAAAATATTAAATTCAGTTCACCAGGGGGAAGTATTCAGTCAAATATGTCAAATATTCTGGGGTGGTTACAACCATTTCTGATGAAATATGCAATGTGGGAGTAATGGGCATTATTAGCGGCTGACACTTATAATTGATTATGACGTTACATAATCCACAAACATCTTTTGTCCGTTGCCTTGTTGTGTGTAAAACACTGTTCCTGGGTTTTCCTGGTTGCCTGTACTGATGAAAGCCTCTAAACTGTTAGCCTCATTGACAATCAAACAATGTCTTGATATTCAACGTCTGATCCCTCTTTATCCACTAGGGTCACAGGGGTCTGTGGGGCCTAATCCAGCTACAATGGGTGAAAGCAGGGTACACCCTGTATGAGTCGCCAGTTCATTACAGGCCTGAACATATATAGATAAACAATCACTCTCACATTCACACCTATGGGCAATTTAGATGAACCAATTAACCTTCTATATGCTGCATAACCAAGAACAGAACTTGGTGATTCGGTTTGTAGAGCAGTTCGTCCAATGACTGAATAGTCAGCCGTTCATGTGCAGGCTGAGGCTGTCCACATGTCGTGTCCAAGTGTCCTTAGGCAAAGACACTGAACCTTGCTTCGTATCCCCGTAGGACTGACAGAACCGTAGAATACTAAGTTAATAAGTAATGTTTTAATTTAAGTATACTTTAATAAGCTTCTAAATTTTAGGTTCTGGAAAATGTTATTTCTTAAGTTCATCAACTTAAAATAATTGAGGGAATTGATTGCCTCAAATTTTCCGAGTTCTGCTAATTTATTCGGGTTTACAGTATACAAAAGGTGATACCTGATCAGCTGAGTCTAACATCTAACCTGCTCAGACCAGTGCACTGCTCTGGATCTGCAACACCAGAGCAGGAATATCCAATGTGAAAGATGTCACAGGCCACAGGAGCAGATCTGGACAATGAATCACCACCATAACGCACAGAAAGAAAAACACACATTCCTAACAATGTAGAGCTGGTCACCCAGGACAGCGGCCCAGGCAGTGTGGGTGTCTGGACCAGACATGCTCGCTTGCTCATTCGCTCATCTGCTCTATAGAACCGGGCTGTGGCTGCAACGTGTTATCTTCCAACCATATTCGTTGTGGAATCCTCCCACATGTAACCCCCCCCCCATTTGCCGCCTCTCTCGCTCCCCTTCTCGCGGCAGACCGGCTGTCACGGTTTCCAACCCACTCGTTACTGTTCCTCTCTCACACAACTGTCGCTCCAAGAAGCTTTCATCCTACCTCTCCTCCAGTGCATGCTGGGTGGCAAACAGCAACATTATATAAAGATAATGTGGGCCTTACTGGTGTGTGTGAGTGGACGTGTGTACGTTTACTTTTGTGCGCTCATTTGCAATAGTTAAAAAAGGTGTGTGGGCGTAAAACAGTATGTCAATTAAAGTCAAAAACATTGGCTTGAACATAAACTATAAAAAGAGGGTAATTAAAAATAAAGTATGTGGTGGAAAGCTCAAACTTCTACACTGGTGGTGCTGTTAACCCCACGTAATAACTCCCACAAATAACCTGCAAATGTAAAAATGTGCAGTTTTTAATGACACACAAAAAAAATCCATACCAGTTGATCAATAGTAAAATATAGTAGATTTTAAAAAAACACGACAATTCAAAAATCCTGTCATCTGAAATCACATTTTTCAGCCCAAAATTATAAGAATGTTCAGCCCCACTGGGAGTTAATCTCATATCGCAACACATTCTCAGTCCCAGCGAGTCAAAAGCCGACACCCTGACCAAGCATCGGTGTCTGATGCACAAGGTGTCCCTCAACGTCTTCATTCAGACGCAGTGGGTTTCTAACAATATGTGACACCCACAGCCCTACCCCTCACCCTAACGCTCACCCTAACCTAACCTAATAATCTGAGAGGCACTACAATATTCAATAAAATAAAAGCAAGAACAAATACTAAAGGAAAATGCCCTTCAGTCAAAGGGGTAAATCTGTGGAACACTCTGGATAATGAACTAAAAACAGAAAACTCTATAAACATATAAAAAAAACTATAGAAAACAAGGGTCATTGATAAATACACTGCTTTGCATTAGCAAACAAACCCTGATTTTAGATAATCTCTTATTCCACAAATGTCACGTCTCACTTCTTTCATTTTTGTGGCGAGTTCGCAGCCAATCAGCATCTCATATTTTGGAGGTTAAGTAAACGACAAATGTGGGTCCTGACATGCCCGTCAGTGGTCCGTCGTGTACGCTGGCGATCATCACACTTGTCTGACAGGGCCAGGCGCTCCAGGCGTTCCAGGCTCAGTCACATTCTCCTGCAGTGGGAAAGCCCGGTGCTAATTCCGGGTATGCCCGTGGCCTGTGGTGTCCAGGCGGGGTGTGAAGCCACAGCCTGTCACAGAGGCTTAGCAGCTCCTCTCTGCTCTGCGCCTCCACCGGCTGCTGGTGATGCCGCTACTTCTGACAATTTGTCTGGCCTTGGCTGTGGGTGGGGTGTCACTGTGGAGCTGCTGAGCTAATGGAGTGTGTGCTGGAAGGGTGTGACGAGCACACACAACTTTTAGCACTTCAGATTAAAAATGCATAGTTGTCATGAGCTAATGGAGTCTTTCTGTTGGTTTGATGCCATCAGCTGTCTGCCATCAAACACTGCACCTGTTGTTTTATCTGTATTTAGGGCTCGTGGAAGTTTTCCTATTTTCAATACATTATGTTTATGGTGTTTTACTAGACATGCTAATCGTACTGTTTTTATGTCTGTTTAATCTATTCTTGTATTTAATTCAATCGTGGTTTTTATTCTTTGCTTTTAACTACGCAGCTGTTGAATATTTTTTTCATCTACTGTTGTATTTCGCTGTTTTTATTGAGGTTTTTGTTTGTTTGTTTCCATATAGCACTTTGGTCCGCTTTTTAAAATGCTTTAGAAATGAAGGGGAGGAGGGAGGGAGAGACAGAGAGAAGGCGAGAGAGAGAGAGAGAAAGAGACAGAGACCGATAAAGAGAGAGAGTGTTAGAACCGATTACCAATATACCAATTTATGCACTAACGATGCCCAAATCACTCACACACACACACACACACACACACACACTTGCAAAAAACTCAGTATAATTAAAGGAAAACTACACCCACAGAATGATGTGGCCTCATTTTCTACTCACCCTAAATTATTTTTGTGATAGACAGCCTAAATGTTACCAAATACTTTTTTATTTCAAACTAACATAAATCTTACTTATTTGTTCAAATTTTTAAGACTTTTGAAAATTCAATTTAGGACATTTTAATACCAATTAAGGCCTTATTTTTAGAATGATGAATGCCTTCAATGCCTTTTAAGACTTCTCAAGGATCCGCAGGAACCCTGTTGTTTTGCGAGGAGAGTAGAGTTGACCTGAGTGAAGTGTAACAGCTGTTTAAGAAGACCTACACATCTGACGTTAGCAACAGCAACAATTGAAAACAACTACCTCTGCTGTTTATTTGGTCCTGCCAACAATAACAGAAAAACCTCATAATACATTTTCTGTCTCTTATTGTTTCTTGTCTTGTAACTAAGAACAACAACAGAGAGCAGAGGCTGCTTTGTGTCTGTTACAGCTTTGTTGTGGAAACCAGGAAAAAATATAGTCATTTTAATTAATAAATGTTCACCTTTTGTCACACTGTGCTAGGGCTGCACCATATTAGAAAAAAAGTGAGATAACTTTTTTTTAACCAATACGAAATATATTGTGATATGAAAAAATCCTCAGGAGTAAATAACAGCTGTGTGGTGACGACGCCAACGGTCAAACAGATTAGTGGTCGACACAGGATGTACGTTTCAGTGTCATCATGTCATGTCATGAATACATAAAAAAAGATTAAATGCATTTTTAAAAGATTTTAAATAATTAAAATAATTAATTGCAGGACCTGTGATGTGACCATTAAGCACACGTACATAGTGATGTTGATGCTCAGACAGTATATACTGTGCAGATGTACACTGTGATGTCCATAAGTTAGAGTGGGCAGAGTGTGACAGAGATGAAGAGTGATCACAGTGAAATGCAGCAGCTGTCAACCATTAAAAGCTTTCACAAATGGATGCTCTGTGGTATGTTACCCACTGGGCTGGATGTTCCACACTGACGTTCAGCACCTGGCTGATGTTGACAGAGGTGTCTCATGGAAAGTCTCTACTACCTCTTTTGAGCTGTGTCACCCATCTGAAAATACACATACTTTATTTTCAGGTTCTAATGTCATGTCTAATGTTAGATGCTCAAACTTTAAAGGAGATCTATGTATGGAGTGATTTTTGGTACAAAATTAAGCGTATTCACAGGAAAATAATCTGTGTATATTTGAGACATTTGTAAACGCAACATCGTACTTGTTCAGCCTGACTTTCGCAGACCCTCGTGTGTTTCCGCTCAGCTTCGCAAGCTTCACACAAGGGTCTGGTAAACCACCGTAGCCATTCTGTTGTCAACGGCCAAATCATGGATGGACTAATCCGGATCACTGGGTGTGATTTTAACAGTTATGACATAATCATAGCGTGGCCAGAGAGAATACAGGACTCTCGACACAGTAGCTTTGAGAAACATGTCGGCTAAGCATGGAGGAGACTGAACTTGGCTTCGATTCTGCAATTTCAACAGTCTTGTCGAAACTACTGCATATTGATTCTTTAAAAGATGAACAGAGAACAGTTTTGAAAGAATTTACTGGTGGCAAGGATGATATGGCTCTGCTCCGGGTATGGTAAGAGCTTCTACTTCTAATCATCATTGGTTGAAGTAGTACGTCATTCAAAATGAAAAGGACCTGGTTCCTCCAATGAGGGTGAATGATTTTGATTGACAACCTTGCCTGAACAAAGAGAAGCTAATGGTGCTTTCCCAGATGGAAGATGCGAGCAGCCATGAGAAGCATCCATATATCTGGCCTTGTTGCCATCTTCATATCATAGAAAAGTGGTGTGCAGTAGCTGAGCTGCACTATCCCTATTCATTACATGTACGGGTCCAGTGGTGCTTCAAAGTCAGGGGAGGCGGGGCTAAAAGGTTGTCTTTCAAATCCTCTGTATGCAATAGGACGGTACTACAACCAATCAGTGTAATCTTTAGGATGACGTAGTTAGACACCAGAAGGTTTACAGGGGAGTCCAGAGAAAGTTAGGGATGACTAAACAAAATGGTGGATTATGGATCTTAAGGAATGTTGTCGCTTCTGAAAAAAATAATTTAATGTTTTCTGACATTTTCTCACATTCTTCACTCATCTTTGATAAAAGGAAATCACCACCTGTTGTTGTTCTTCTTCTCTGGTTGTTTCCGGTTGTTTCTCTCTGAATCGTCACAGCTGTCACTGCTTTGTTTTGGTGCTTTTTATTAGTGATGTTACCATAGCAACTGACATGATGCGATGACATCATCACAAGGTTCTTCTAGGGCCATTCTGTATGGAGACACAATGCCTGAGAGGACCGGGCTAACTCACAGTGAAGTCCCGGAAGTTTCTTCTTCCCACTTATTTTCAGGTGTGAATGAAAATCTTTTTTTTTTTTTTTTTATGTATGTATTATGTGAATGCTTGAAATAAACAAATCAATGAAATCAAATCAATCTAAAAATTAGGGTTTTGTGAAAATGGTTGCGTTCCCATTAGGTTCATTTTTATACACAAGTTATATTTACGCAATTTAATGGTCAGTGGTAAAGCCACAAATAACTGCTGTAACCTTTTACTTCTTCAAGGCCCTAAAACGGTTTGTACTCCTCACTAATCTTCTGTATGAGTGGGCTTTCCAAACTGCACTGAAGTGTATGAGGAACGAGAGGGGAAACATGAGTGTAATTTATCAACCAGTCATGAAGCTCATCAGCAGACTGTTCGTCTCTAGCAGTTGCTCTGTGTGTTTCTATCTGACCTTAATAAACAGACATCATACCAAACAGATGGACAGATATACAGGCAGAAAGAGTTGCGTTCTAAGAGCCAGCTGGTGGTTAAAGCTGACATTTGAATGAGAGGCCACAGAGGGATGTGGGTTTTGCGCAGACATACCAGCAGGAGGGTGCGGTAAAGGATGCAGCAGTGATCACCAGCACACCCTCGTAATAAAGCTGGTCAGATGAGAGAAGACGCCAAGGTAACAGACATATCAGATCTATGGGACTAAACCACTCAGACCCAAACTGGCAGCAGAGTCAGGCTGCATAACAAAAAGCTTTTAGGATGTTTCTCTCCACTGTTTGTGATTGTTGATGGAAGCGTTTTACAACTATACTGTCTATATTATAAATACTAACTATACTATACAGACTCTCTAAACTCAAGGCTCTAAAGTGTGACCAATTTGGTCGCACATGTGACCTAATTTCTCAAAAGTGTGACTAAAAAAATGTTGAGGTTGCACCAGTGCGACCTACCCTGACTCACGTCTGATGCATGAATGCTTTGCATGGCTGCTCACATGTTACATCTGTGAAAGCACCATTAGCATCTCTTTGTTAAGGTGGGGTTGTCATTCAAATGACAAGCACCTGGTTTTTCCAATCAGGGTGAATTATTTTGATTAACGTACTACTTCAAAGAATCACATAGAAAGCAGCATGTCACATAGATGATAGAAGTAGAAGCTCTAACCATATCCAGTTGGGAGAAGAGCCATAACATCCTTGCCACCAATAAATGATTTTAAAACTGTTCTCCGTTCATCTTTTAAAGAATCAATATGTAGTAATTTTGACAACAAGAGCTCCGTTTTAATGATGCTTGGTTCCAGCGTTAGTTCAGACTGGATCAAAGTCAGTCTGAACAGGTAAAATTTTACTAGTCCAGGCTGAGGCTCTTTGGAGCATCACTAGACCAATGATTACAGCAAAAATATTTTTGTCACTAGATACAGGCTCGTTTACTCGGCTATGGCCCTGAGGTTTTAGTGGTTAAATATGAAATATATCCTATATATAGTATTTTACTGTAGAGGAAAATGTGTATTTTCTTTCACACTACGTCATTTTAAAACATTCTATTTTTATTTTCCACTTTTTATATTGAAACAGAACAACTTCTATTCTATGATTGATCTTATTCTCATTAATAACTAAATACAGTTCAAATAGAGAAGAAGAGTTCAGGTGCTACCCAATTATCTTTTTTCCTCAAATAAAAACAGAGGCAATTATGAGCCAGGTTTCTGGGGGGGGGGGGGGGGGTTGCTTTATTATCCTCATAGGGAAATTGGGTCTTTGGGTTTAAAGAGTCTAATTAGCTTTAGCAATTCTTATCAGGACACACTAATAACTGTCGGGTGTGATGTTGACAAGAACAAATAAAACACATCCACCAAACGCCAGTAAAATACAACACAGATTAAATATTAGTACTGCCAGTTGAAAACAAGGTTCACTTCTACCATTAAATTCAATATATCCAACAACATCATCCAACCATCTCTTCAAACGCTTCAAAACGTGTCTTCCAGTCTGTTCCTCGTCCTGTCATTGGTAGAAACCTAACATTTGGTAGGAACTTTTTGAAAATTTTTGCTTATCTGTGCTAACCTAGTGTTTTTCAATACCCAAATATTTGAAGCATATGTTCACTGTTAGCCTCCTTCTTTTAGTTTACATTTTTCATTTCTATTTTGATTTACATTCAGATTAGATATGCTAATACATGTGTGTACTTTTATATATACTTATCTACAGAATAGAAGTACTTTATTGATCCCACAATTGGAAAATTGCTTTGTAAACAACAGCAGCATTCAACATAAAAGTCAAACAAAATAAGGTGCAGTTGCATATTAAAGTATCAAATTAAAGTGTCAATACACATAACTGAATATTGCAAGTAAATTAGTAAAGAATATACTTACAGTATTATTTGTGACCCTCCAGCACAAAACCAGTCACAAGTTCCACAGCAGTATTTCTAGCTTTAGCCTCAAATACGGTACTATGGGTCAACATTTTCGAATTTGAAGTTTATGCATAAAATCCAAGATAAATGTCTCCTGAACACTTCTAACTATGAGTTTTTGTGAAATTCCTACCATAAGTGCTTCAAATCATGCCTATTACTATCATCCATTTATGAGCTTATTTTATATGTATATTACTCCTGCTTTCTTTCTCTTACCTACCTTTCAGTCAGCATAATTGAAACTGTATTTTTTCTTTTCTTCTCTTCACTGTAATGTTTTTGTGTGTTATCATTTGTGTCTGTTCTAAATAATAAAAAAAAGAATTAGAAAAAAAAGTTTGGAAGGAAGACAAACCTATGCAAAGCAAAGAAAACCTTCTATTCAATGACACATTAGCATGTTTGTGGTAGAGAAAGGAAGTGGTGCATTAGTAGAACCAACATATTGCTGTACTTTTAGCAGGAGAGGATGAAAACAATGCTTCTAATGACTATTTCTACTTATTAAAGAAAGGGCCTTTAAATTAAGAAAAGCAGTCAGCACTAGTGATGGCAGAGCAAAGAGTATGGATAATTTGTGGCCCTTAGGAGATAAACAAAGATTTCTTTACTGAACATATTTATTTTTGTGGTTTAATTAACCCAATTGTCCCTTTTTTCTACAGCGAGTTGTTCAGTTACAATTAAAGCTCTTTAGGATGACAGCTCTTTAGTTTTATTTGGTAGGTACTCGAGGTAATTCTGCCAAATTATAACAGAGAATGCAGATTTACATCTTTACTCCCTTGGTAGTCAACAATAAATGGTGCATTACAAGTAAGAACATACTGATATTGAGCTGAAAATGGGAAACTGTCAACTGTCAAATATTTCTATTAGACAATTATAATATGTTTTTATACCATTTTCTTTTGTAAAGTAAAAACTTTGTGGAAGATACCTTTCTGTCTGTTACTGATTATGGTGATGTACTGTACAGACACGCAGCTACTTCCATGTTAATGAGCCTTGATTAAGTATAACACACTTGTTTACGTTTTATTTCTAGAGTACGGAGCGATTTTTAGGACAAAATTAAGTGTATTTATTCACAGGAAAGTATTGCGTGCATATTTGTGACCCTCCAGCACAAAACCAGTGGTTCAGTCTCACAGCAGTATTTGTAGCTTTAGCTTCAAATACGGTATGTGGGTCAGAATGATCGAATTTGAATAAAATCCAAGTAAAATGTCTCACAAGTTTTTGTGAAATTCCTACCGTAAATGCTTCAAATTCTGCCTTTTAGAAAAGACAACAACTGACTGACAGTAATTAAGTCTAAAACATTTCTGCCCTGTGAGTCCCCCTGAGTGCACTCACTGATACCCCACCATAGCACACACCTGCCACCACCACCAGCCCAAAGAAAGTGATTCCCAGTGTGAACGAAAAGAAGAAGCGGAGAAGAGGAGGAGGAGACAACAAAAAAAGGAGGAGGCAGCCATCACTCCACCAGCACGAACAAAAGACATGATGGCAAAAAAAAAAAAAAATACCCCGAAAAATGTCCACAAGCCATGCCCTCGCCCACCCTGACCATGCCATGATCACGAAAAGCCATCAAAGGCAATGGTCCCTGGATGGACACCCCACCAAACGTCCGTCACCAAACACAGCTGAATGTGAAAGTGACATTTAAAACAAGCATAATGGTAAATGACCCACATGTCTGGTTCATTTGAATGGTTTAATATTCCATCAGTGAAGACACATTTACCTACTGAGACCAATAAATTACATCTAAAATCTAAATCTACATTTTCTTGAACATTTCACACATTTCATACAAAATCTGTAAATTTTTTATAATTTTTTAAAGGTTTGGGTGGTAGTTATTGGGGGCCTTGGAACGAATCAAGCCTTTTACATGTAAAATGTGACTATTTACGAAAAATTAACGCTACAAAACTACTTCTGGAACAAATTAGTTGTGTAAGTAGTGGTACTACTGTATATAAAAATAAATTTTAATGCCTCGGTTAAACTCCTCATGTGCAGACGCTACAACAGATTCCACTTGATATGTTTTTTTTTAATTAACTGTTAATGTATCCAGAAGACTGTGAGTGGTTTAAAGAAATATAAAACTTCCAGAGTGTTTCTCCCTTTAGGATAATGGATTCACAGGCACATTTCTCATATTTCACACACTGGTGCTGTTATGACAAGAAATCTGAACTGGGATCTGTACCACAATAACAAATAAATATAGTCTAAGCCACTGAAGCCCATGAATGCAGATCATTTACTCAAGTCTCTGTTCATTTTTTTTGGCAGCTATTGTTCTGAACACATCAGCTGTGGTGACTCACAGGTCGGAGAATGGCATCTGACCAATCACAGGGCCAGGTGTCAGCGCTCAGTCATCTACTGCAGACTTGCTTATGACACATGCAACACAACATGTCAGAGTATTTTCATTCTATGTAGTTTTACATTACCTGTGTACAGACCTAAACCATAAAGGTTAAACTGGATGAACACAGACATTTGTGATCCATATGCTCAGGTCAAATATTATAAAAATATTCATTGTGTTTGTGTGTGTGTCGAAAAAACACCATGTAAACCTCCAGAGAGTTATTTTCATCTATGAGTTTTAGACTGAAGAAGAAAACTTAATAATACACATGTGAATAATGAGCTTTATGTTTAATGCAGTCTGTGGACACATAGCATTATTTTTGTTGTTGGTGGTTTTGGTGGAACTAGGTGTGTTCTGGTATCAGACTACCCCCTGCTGGTGAGAGTTTAGAATATTGAGCTGTTGATATAAGAAGCTTAACTAAAAGAACACAGCAGAACGACTTAAGTCGATCACATGATCCTCCCCTTTGGCTGCTCTAGTTTGAGGATGATACTCAAAGACTTAAGAAAGCCTGGAGAAATCTAAATAATATTGCAAGCAGTGGGAGAAGAAGATGTTTGCTTTAGTAAACGGAGCAGAGGCGTCTTCTATTTCAGTAAATGTACTCCTACAACACTGTGAAAATACTTGAGTTTAAGGCTGAATCCCTTTTCACCCCTTCCCTTTACTCCTTCAAAAGGAGCTACATGTGTCTTTCAGTAGGGGAGGGCAGATCTGCCTTGGTGGAGTCTGCACTCTCCAAGTGCTTTTCTAATTTATATTATGTGATACAGTATATTGGAAAATTAAAGACGATTACTACACTTTGGCAGAAAGTGTTGCACTTTTACATACATTGATGAACACTGTGTTTTAATGAGATATTATATCAGGTAAAACACACACACACATATATATATATATATATATATATATATATATATATATATATATATATATATATATATATGTTAATTTGAACGTTAGTGTTCTAAGGTTAAAGGTGTTGTTCAGCTGAAAACCACTTTTCCATGCTCCTTTTGGAATATGATGGATCACCCTGAGTTATTAACACATGCTGCCTTTGCTGCGTGGTGCGTCCCCTCCACTGGATGTATTTAACATTTGTAGAAATCAACACAGAGAAACAAACGATTCAGAAAAAGTCTGTTAAGCCTGTCCCCCATTTCAGTGAATCTGAAGTAGCATTAGCATTAGCATCTACAAGAGAAGGTGGTGCCACAGTAGCTGCACAAACTTGAAAAAAATGGCAGAGCTAACTGGTTCATGTGTTTTCTGTGGAAATAAAGTGTAGTTTTTTTTCCTGCACGTTTTCAAAACAAGCGACGGCACAAAACCTAGCTGGATGTTACTCATCACCGCATCATGGACACGTATGAGGAAGTACTTTTAAACTCTGTTGTTCCACCTCAAGTCATTTTTCTACCCTCCAAAAACAGCTTGAAACAAAGAAATCCAGATGTTTTTTTAAAATAGAATCAACACCTAATGTATTCAATAACAATGGAGAACACAGTAATATTAATGAAATAACAATGGAATGGTTATTTCATTTAAGTACTCCATTTTACTGCATCAGTACTCATTATGCAGTAAAATGGTCCCAGTTATAATATTTTCATGCCAATCTGAAAGGTTTTAAATGTGGGAGAATTTTCCTCAACTAACTGATAAACAGTTAATCCTTCAATTTATCAGAAACTGTGAAGATGTGTGGTTTTCACTGGACAGTAAGTAGGTGTCCTTCAAATGTAATGTTAAAAGTACATTATTTACTTCTGAGAAGAGGCATTACGTCAAATAAAATGGAAAACACTCCAGTCAAGGACAAATGCCTCTAATTTGTACTTAAGTAGAGTACTTGAATTAAAGTCCTTGGACATAGTCTGTCACTGAAGGAAATGGAAACAGACAATTAAGTGCAGGACGGAGCAGCTACTGTTCACTCTAAACTCTGATGCAGTAGTAGTTTTACTCCTGTAGGGTAGATATGGAAAAGCTTTGAATGTTTCTGCCATTTGTTAAGATATTTACTGACCTTCTAAATCACAAGTGTCTAACAAAAGGCATGGAGGCCAAATCTGGGCCTTGGGATAAAAAGGCCTGGATTTGTGAAATTCAAAAATAGACATTAACCTCTTTCACCCTGACCATATTTTTAGGGGAAAACACCAAAAAAACAATTATTCAGAGAATGCTTAATCTTGCGCCAATCTCAAGTTTCTATGACAACCTGTTCTTGAAGAGACAATAATGTGATTTTGACCTTTTTGCTAAATGCGACCTTTGACCTTTTGCAATATTGATAATTTTGTTATATGTATATATGTGTCAGTGTGTGTAATATTATGATAATATATCCAGTATTGATTCAGTTATAACGTGATATGTCTGTTTGACACACACACAGTGTTACAGAACTTAATTTTCTGACATGTCACCTTTGACCTCCAGAGATCTCAAAAAATATTGGTTGTAGGTGATAATACTAATCATAAGAATTGTAGAAATCGTCATTCCGCATTGTTTGGTACCAATCTGACAGTTCTGCGACCCTCTGTTCTTGAGTTAAAACCTGTAATGTGACTTTGACCTTTTATTTAATTGTGACATTAACCTTTGACCTTTACTCAAATGGGTTATTGCATCTGATGTGCATTAGCTATATGTATATGCCCATGTAATTTCATGGTGATATTTCAGGTATTCATTGAGTTATAGCATGATATGTCTCTGCGGACACACACACACACACACACACACACACACACACACACACACACACACACACACACACACACACACACATTACAATAATCTCACTAAACCAATGTTGGATAAGATTAAACAAACCCAAACTAAATGAAGAGTTACTCCACAATCCTAGCGTTCATTTGGATGTTCTTTGTATCTATGGACATCTACAGACTTCACAGAATCTATTCCCATTGTGTAAAATATTGTAGCTATTACTATGACTGAGTAAACTGAAATAAACCTAAAGAGAAAATAGAATTTGTAAAGTTTTTTTTTCCTCATTTGACAAAGGATAATACCCTAACTAACAATGATTCCATGAATTTTCTGATCCACTGTTTTTCATACATTTCATTCGTACATGTTTCTTTGCTTCAAAGCTTAAACACATGTTTTCCAGCTGAGTGGACATTTTTGTAACTCCACAAAAAGTAGGCTCATTAAAAACATTTCAAACACATCATTTTTTTCAGCCTAAAGAGGAATAAAAACACTTAGGAAAAAAATCTTGACTAAGGTTATCATAATTCATGCATCAAAGGGTTAATGATGAAGTTAAAAATAAAAACAGTAAGACCTTAAAACTTTTTCTTTATTAAATGCAACTCTATAAATAGGGGAAGTCTTTCAGAAATAGGCTCAATTTCATTTGACTTTGTTGAATACGTCTTAATCTTGGCAGCAGTGTTTGTGTCGATTGTTTTAAACAGTGAAACTGATCCAGACTATGCAGCCATTGCATTACAGTGCTTTCTGTCAGGACACACTTGCCATCAGACTGATCATTTGTTATTATAAAACCTTTTTGCAGTACAGTGGTTTGTCCTACGGTTTCACATAATGGCCTGTGAGTAAACCCTCTGCTTCTGTAAACGTAGGAGCATCAAGTTCTTTTATAGATTCACAATTTATTCCTTATTAACGTGGTGTTTTCCAAGCTTTTTTTGCAATGAGTTGAAAGTTAAATGCCATTAGTCCCTAAAATATGTGCTAGCAGTTCTCTGTTCCCTGTTGTCTGCTATGAATATTACCAATAAAGATAAGGTTTTATTCATTTATCTACTTTTGCAAATAGGTTTTTAATTATCTTTCTCCCCTGCTACCAACAAAGCCTAGCTGCACTATTCATTCCATGTATGGGTCCAATGGTGCGTCATAGGCAGGGGATGGTACTACCAATCAGCATTACTGGAGCTACGGGAGTCTAATGCAGCTAGGCTACGACTAACAATGTTTGGTAAGCAGCTATTTTTATTAATAATAAATACTACTACTACTACTAATAATAATAATAATAATGGATTAGATTTCTGTCACCCAAAGGGCCTTGAAAAGCATGAAAAACATTATTGATCCATTATTTATTCATGCTCCCTCTGGTGGTGGAAAACTCCATATGTAGCCACAGTTGTCCTGGGGCAGACTGAAAGAAGCCATTTTGTGCCTAGGGTCCCTCTGACCACCACCAAACATACGCATTTTATACACCGCTTATACACCGGTCCTCACATTCGCTCATTCACACACACACACACACACACACACACTCATACACACACACACACACACACACACACACACACTCATACACCAGTCGATGGCTGTTGCTGATACACTGGCGCTGCCTGACACTACTGGGAGCAACTTAGGACACTTCCACATGTGGACAGCCAGAGGTGGGACGCAAACCACCAACGCCATTGATCATTGGAACACACTCTACCAACTGAGCCACAGCCTACCTCATACCTCATACATTTATATGTAAGACACAACAGACTGACTAGGACAGACCGGGACTCAAACCACCAACCCTTCAGTTAATGGATGAACCACTCTACCAACTGAGCCACTATACATTTTTGCAAATAAGAGGTAGATTTGTGTCGTGTCAAAGGTCAGGCTCAGACCAATCAACCTAACAAATGTAGGTGAAATCTGATCTGGGACCAGTGTTCAGACTGTGTTAATGTGAGAAGGTTATGGTTCCTGAACCCTCCTGAACTGCTCATATCTCATCAGGTTCCTAATTTTCACACACATTTAAAGTCTACACCAGTACTTCCCCGTTCAGGACCATGTTAACCAGTGTCGGAGACGATGTTGCCAAGCAACAAGTGTATCCCGTAGTGTGTGATGCACCATTAGATCCAAATCTTGTAATGTGTGAATGTTTGAAATTAGACAAAAGAACATCTGTGAATTTTCTCTTTGTGACAGAGCTAAAAAATAAATAAATCACTATCATTTTGAAACAGCACAAATAAATATTCCTTGAAGTAAATTACTAGTGACTTTCGACCAGGGGTGTCAAACTGATCTGAGCTCAGGGGCCACGTTCAGACCAATAGTTCTGTTTACGTGGGAGTTTTTATTCCCGTTTAATTCCCAATAAAAGTTAATTCTGCTTTATGATGAACCATAGAAACAGTTATGTTCCAGAAGAGATACTGAATTCTGGATCAATTTGAAATGTATTCTCCATTTACCGCAATGTCAAATTTCAAAGTGATCCTGAATCGAGGGTCTCTTCAGGGGGGTTGCTTGGTCTGCGCTCTCAGAGTACTTTTCTAGTTTGTATCTTATTATGATAATATTTTACTAGTCTGACCCACTTGAGATTGAATTGGTCTCGATGGAGCCCCTGAATTAAAATGATTTTGACACATTTGACTGTTAATATCTTCAGTGTAATTTTTTTATTTCGTAAATTCAACCTATGGGACAGATTGGACCATTTTATGAGGCTGTTTTTTGCCCATGGGCAGTGTGTTTGACACCCCAGCTTTAAAATGTAAATATAAATATATAAAATAAATAAAGTCATATCTATTGCACCATTAAAGCGTAAAGCACAGGTGTCAAACATGCGGCCTCGGGGGCCAATTCTGGCCCACTAAAGGGTTCAAAATCTGAAATGAGTTTGACACCCTGGTGTAAAGGTTCCGGACTCTTCAGCAGAAGCTTTGTCGTCTCTGCTTTAAATCATCTGTAATGTTTCTGTGTGTGTGTTATCATTGTTGTTGCTGTGTGTTTATGACATGTGTGGTTTTTGGCTGTGAAAACAAATTTCCCCTCAGTGAGACAATAAAGACCTATATCTACATATGTAGATCATCAATGTCCCCCCACCCCCCCCATTGAACCAAGGCTCAGAGCAGGGTCTCATCGACTGGACATCTTGGTTCAATTTCCCACTGGCCAAACACACACTGTGGGAAACAGTTTTTTCCATTTGTCCTTCACTTTTCCCATGATGGGTAATCCAAATTGTTAGCATTCCTGGTTGAACCCAAGGACACAGCTATAACAAGTTAACTGAACCCACCCACACCACCACCCCTGCCGCCCATTTTTGGAGGGTTATTTCAACACTAACACACTACGAATAAACAAGAGAACAAGGTGCTTTCTGTACGCCATAACCTAGAGCTGGGTGATACGGCAAAAAAAATTAATTTTCTTATATCATCAGATCTAGATTATTGTCAGGATTTTTGTTTATATTGTTTTTAAACTGCCACTTTTAATGCATCTACAGCTCAGAGCAACATAAATGTAAGACTTTTTAAGATCTTTTTTTTTATGTTGTTTGAAATTAAATTCAAGACCAAGCTGACAATGAACCAAAATTGAAAAGGGAAAAAAACACCAGATGAATTACCTGGGGGCAGTTTTACCAACTGTTTATTATTTTAAATAGAACATGGTGTTTTGGTTCAGATGCTGCTACATTCATGAATCATTTTCACCAAGAAGCATAACTTTGAAATTTTTAACATAGAACACACACACACGCACACAAACACACACACACACACCCCATATAAACACACAAAAAACTCAGTATAGTTAAAGGAATACAACACCCACAGAATGATGTGCCCTCATTTTCTACTCACCCTAAATTATTTTTGTAATATAGACAGACCAAATGTTACCAAATACTTTTTATTTCAAACTAACATTAATCTTACTAATGTGTCAGAATTTTTAAGACTTTTGAAAATTTAATTTTAGACATTTAAGACATTCACTCTTCACCTCTGTACGCCGTCACCCTTCACCTCTGTACGCCGTCACCCTTCACCTCTGTACGCCGTCACCCTTGTCCTCTGTACGCCGTCACCCTTGTCCTCTGTACGCCGTCACCCTTGTCCTCTGTACGCCGTCACCCTTCACCTCTGTACGCCGTCGCCCTTCACCTCTGTACGCCGTCACCCTTCACCTCTGTACGCCGTCGCCCTTCACCTCTGTACGCCGTCGCCCTTCACCTCTGTACGCCGTCACCCTTGTCCTCTGTACGCCGTCACCCTTGTCCTCTGTACGCCGTCGCCCTTGTCCTCTGTACGCCGTCACCCTTCACCTCTGTACGCCGTCGCCCTTCACCTCTGTACGCCGTCACCCTTGTCCTCTGTACGCCGTCACCCTTGTCCTCTGTACGCCGTCACCCTTCACCTCTGTACGCCGTCGCCCTTCACCTCTGTACGCCGTCACCCTTGTCCTCTGTACGCCGTCACCCTTGTCCTCTGTACGCCGTCACCCTTCACCTCTGTACGCCGTCGCCCTTCACCTCTGTACGCCGTCACCCTTCACCTCTGTACGCCGTCGCCCTTCACCTCTGTACGCCGTCACCCTTCACCTCTGTACGCCGTCGCCCTTCACCTCTGTACGCCGTCACCCTTGTCCTCTGTACGCCGTCACCCTTGTCCTCTGTACGCCGTCGCCCTTGTCCTCTGTACGCCGTCACCCTTCACCTCTGTACGCCGTCACCCTTGTCCTCTGTACGCCGTCACCCTTCACCTCTGTACGCCGTCGCCCTTCACCTCTGTACGCCGTCACCCTTGTCCTCTGTACGCCGTCACCCTTCCACTTGACCTCTCCACTGCTTTTACCCTCTAACTCCCCTGGTTCTCCTTGACTCTTTGCCTCATTCCTTAAACTATCCATCTCACTTTCATGCACTAAAATATCTTTTCTCACCGGATGTAAAGGGCTGTCATGATTTAATGCTGTTAGAAACTAAACAAACACACTCAGTATGTTTACATGCACTTAAGAGAAATTCCATTCTCTGCCTTACTCTGATTAAAAATCTAAGTTTTCAAAGCCATGTTTCCATCTTAATCACAGTATAATTGAATCAAACTGGAGTTTGAGAAGTCGGACAAACCAAATCAGATAATGCGATTATAATCCATTCATGGAAATGCCACCCAACCTTAGCTCGATTAAGGGCCCATTTACAAGAGGATGACTGTGGCTAAATACAACAGCATATATTATCAGAAGTGACTTTCATTTACACAAAGCCGAGCTGTCAGGGTTTGAATAGCACAAATATAAAGACTCCTTCCAGAGTGGGGCATAGTGAAGACACACTGGGTCGCGTCTCCGTCTAAATGGCAAGAAACGCACATGTTCACGTTGCGTGCGTCTTTACGTCAGATATGTTCACGTCACACACACTTTCATGTGACGTTCATACGCTGAGCAGGTAAAGCAGCAAACATGTCAGACCACCTGGATCACGCAGATCTTCCAGCTGCATTAGCATTAGCATCAGCAGCTCTAGTAAATGTACATGAGTCATTTCAGCTATTGTACAGATATTACACGTATACCACAGCTGAACAGAGACGGGTGTCCAATTACATACGCCAAAAACAGACAAGGATGTAGCCGGGCTAGGCATGACTAACCAATCGTATTTAATCTACTGTTGTGTCTTCGTATAAACAAGGATTTCCTCTTGAATATGCTCGTCTAAACACTGATGACAAAACTGAAGATGAGACACCACTTTTGTGTCTTCTGGCCTGGACACGCCCCCTTCAGGAAGTGACCAGAGACATGACATGACAACTTATACATTACATGTGATAAATCAGAGTGTTCAGTACACATGACATACACTTAGCTGCTGCATGGCTGTGGTCCATATCTTCATGGTTCTATTTCTTTTATCACTGATATACTGGCTGATTCTATGGTACAGGATAAACAAAATAAGCCTAGGCTTCTGCTTATTCCCTTTTCAGTTACAGAACTAAATAAAATAATGATTATTGGTGTGTGTGTGTGTGTGTGTGTGTGTGTGTGTGTGTGTGTCTATTGGAGTCTAACCAGCCCATTTTGATGAGCGCAATGCCTCACCCAGGTAAATGGGATAATTATTGGAATCACCTGAGCTCAGTGAACAGGTTTGATCCAATACATGGTTGGATATATATATATATATATATATATATATATATATATATATATATATATATATATATAAGTATGTGTGTGTATGTGACTCATACACACACACATACTGAACTTTTTAGTGGTTCTCAAATCCGGTCCTAAAGTACCACTATCCTGCATGTTTTAGACGTTTCCCTCTTCCAGCACATCTGGTTCAATGAATGATCAGCTCATCTTCAGACTCTACAGAAGCCTGATAATGATGTAATGGCTTCCAGGAGTGATGGTAGAGGGAAATATATACATGTGGTACTTCAGAACCACTGATCTATAGCCTGTCTATGGTAGTGGATCACTCCTTCACTGTAGTATCTTAGTGTATTTTTGTGTATTTTGTGGGGAGTACAAAAAAATAAACCTCGGAGACAGAACAGTCAATCGACAAAGTGTTTTCATCATGATTAATAAAAATGAATCCAAACCATGTGATTTATCTGATTTAAAAAGTTAATAATTTGACAGCCCTCCAAAAAAATACTTTTTGCCAAATATTTCATGACATTATTAGAAACTGTGTAAAATGTAAACTTTTTCCCCACTACCATAGAAAAGTGAAGCATGGTTAGTTGATCTACCATCTTAAATCTGTCGATTTTAATCAACCAAATTTTATTTCTACCATAACAATAGTTATCCAATGACAGTTTACATTCTGAGCTGGTCTAAACCAGTCTATTTAAGCCAGTTTAGTAGTAGGTGGTGATGACGCACTGAAATGGTTGCTATTACCTGCTATAAAACAATAAAAGGAAGAAGACATGTCTTAAAACTACTGCAGGAACATAGGAGCTTAATAAAGGAGGTTGACTCTGGCGGTGCTGTACTCCCTCTGCACTCATATTTTCATACGATTATACACAAATGACAACATAATAATAATGAATGTTATGTTGGACTTCTACAAGTAGCTCCTGTAAACCCCATAAATCGTACACGGTGGACTTTTAAGACTACATTTTTGTAGATGTTGCCATAGACTGAAGGAAGGGCTGAACAATATTAAAAAAAACATAGTTCCAATGTCCCTGTGCTCATCCAGACCTCACAGCTGTGATGTCTTACCATCAACAAAAGGGAGTCATTCAATAGATGATCAAATCAATCCCACTGTGTGTCTGTGTTTTTATCAACAAATGCCATAAACAGTGTGAATGGTGTAGGAAGCCCCTAAAGCCCTTCTGGGGTAACATGTGAGTGAACAACAGTAGGTAACTGGGTAATGACATAATACTGTGGTTAAATACGTTAATGATACGCAGAAGGTTGTTGGTTCAAACTAATATTGGATCAATTACTTTCTTTGATCTGGATTGAAACTGACCTCAGTGAATTAATGTGAAATTAAATCTGTTGAGAACTGAGTGATTTTAGTGACAGACTGAAAAAAATACATTAAGTTGTAAATAAATTGTTTACAAAGGCACATTTGGACAATCAAAGTGATCAGTTTTGTGCCCTGTGCTTAGATCTATCTAATGAATCAATCAGAATTTAAATCTGTTGAGAAGCGAGGGAGGAGAAACGATTTTAGTCAATTGTGGACGACGACGGACGCCAACGACAGACGCTGATGACGGACCCCAACGACGGACGAAGTGCGATGGCAATAGGTCATCGCGACTTCATCCGGGTAATCTAAAAGCTGACATTGTGATTTTTTTTTTAATAACCCTGCGAGTACACTGTGATATGAAAAAACCCTCGGGGAGTAAATAACAGCTGTGTGGTGACGATGTAAACGGTCAAACAGATTAATGGTCGACACTAAACAGTGTCATCCTTTTTGTAGCTGAAATAATTAAAATTAATAATTAAAAATAAACACATAACATTTTAAAAATGTTTAATAATAATAAATGAATAATCACTAAATAAAATAACAAATTAAATTCATAAATAAAATAACACAATTACATTAAATTCATAAATAAAAATACATTTAAACATTTAAATTTATACAAATAAATTAAAAAATAAATAGAAATAACATGAATAAATAAAACAATTAAAATTAAATTAAGAAATAATATATGTACAAATAAATTTAAAAAAGAATAAAACATTTTATAATAATAATTGCAGGACCTGCCATGTGACTATTGTATATGTCTATACGTGCAGCTCTCATTTCCATCAGCTCCCTGGAAGTACAACGATAAGCTGATGAAAAATAACATGTGAAGGTATGTCCTTCAGTTGATCCTGGGATCTTGTCGGTACAGAAACATGTCCCAGTATCAGTATCAGTCAGTCCTGTACCTTCAGTCTGTGTGACATGGGCGTGGCTTAGTGCTAGAGGTCAAACTGGATCATCAGCTGTCAACTTCATCTTCTAACAGATGTTCTGGTGACAGTTTGAATAACAGATAATGACAGACTGTCATACGGTCACATACTGTCTAACCCTAACCCTGTCAAACTCCACCTATGGCAGTAGGTGGCGCCAAGAAGAAACTTAAGGTAAAAAAAACAAACAAACAAGATAAAAACACAAAACTGTAGGACAGAGGACGCTTCAGTTACTCTGTTGTAAGCTTTCGCAAACAACGCCACAAACCCCGCCCCCTTTTCAAACATTTTATCTGACTTTTCCTGTTGTGAAAACACATTTTTGGTGACCTTGACATTTTGACCTACATTCACCAATACTTCATGCGATCTCTTGTGGACTACCTCGCACCATTCCTGAAAATGTCGTGGAAATAAATGGACAAACAGAGACAAACCCAAAAGCTTGGCCACGCCTTCAGGGGGCGTGGTCACTCACCAGGTGGGCAGTGGGCTGTGGTAATGCCCAGGTGAGTCAATCACTGTCCGGTCACGCCCTTTTCCGCAGGTGACTGATGTGTCTTCTGTCCTTATCTGTCCACCTTAAACCAGTCCACCTGAAAGAAAAAACATGTGAGTGGACGTGTGGAGTGTGAGTTCAACAGGGGCGGAAAATATCTATCCCCATACTGCATTACACAATACTGTATCGATATTATTATTGACTATTGCGCTGACGTCGTACATTGTGATACCGATGCTCAAACTACATGCTGTGCAGCTCTACACCACATGCATTTTTATTTTTCTGCACCATATCTGACACATTCTCATGAGAGCAGGTCTTCACCACCAGTCAACAAGCAGAAGAATAAATAAATGATGAGCAAACCAAGGATGGAGCTGATGCAACAGAGAGGTTATGAGTATAAATACTGACGCATACTAAAAAATATTTAACTTGTGCAGAGTTTTCTGTTTTATTTGTGATGTGCAACAGGAAATACAGTTGGATTAATGTGTTTTAAAAGGATCTGCCTGTTGTAACAGTACAGCACATGCATTCAACTGACGCATTCTCATGAAAACAGGTTTGACTAATCACTGCTTCATTAATAAATGATGAACAAACCAAGGATGTGATGCAACATACACGAGTAGAAATACTAAAGAGGGGAAGAAAAACACTCAACTTTTGTACAAGACTGTGAATATGTGCATGAATAGAAAAAGTGCTCGATAAACCTAATCCAGTATTATTAATATTAGTAGCAGTAATAATACTAATATTTTGAGGGGATCACAGACTGATTCCCCCAAAATGTAAGACTGAACGCTACCGAAAGTATTTTTTGCTAGAAGCAATTAGACTCTTCAATGTGCAATAATGATCTTTTTATGTGCACGAGTGATCTTTTACAGGTAATCGTGATCTTTTTATTGGTAATTGTGTCTTTTAGTGATCTTTTTCTGGGCAATAGTGATCTCTTTGTGTGTGTGTGTGTGTGTGTGTGTGTGTGTGTGTGTGAGAGAAAGAGAGAGAGATCTGTGATGATGGGCTATTTGAGTGTTTGTCTTCTATTGCTGTAACAAAAGTAATTTCCTTGAAAAATGATTAAGCATCTATCTATCCATCTATTTATCTATGAGGTATTGCGTTTGAGTTGGTTGGTTGGTTTGTTTGTTGGTCTGTCTGTAAGATTTACGTAAGAACTACTGGACCAATTTCCATGCAATTTGCAGGAAAGGTGTGAGGAGGACCAGAATAGATCCCATTAAATGGGAACCTAGGTCAAAGGTTAAGGTCATAATCTCCAAAAATGTGTTTTCAAAATGATCAGAGATAGGACAAAACAGTAATTTGCTTTTCATTCCTGTATACTCAGTTTTGTACATAGCTTCTTTTTTGCGCTCACTGCTCAATTTAAGTAAACAACAGCATTAAATGAGACAGGTGAGTTACATTAAATATATGTAATAACATTCATTTATTCTGTTAAGGATCTATAAATCTGTAATCTGTGGTCCATTCCTTCCACATGGTTCTTTAAATTATGACACTTGACATACATACATGAGTATTTTCACTTTCTGTACTTTACTTCCTAATGCATAGACCTTCTGTCCAACAAATCAAATGTCATCTGGGTTAAATCTGGTCTAAATAAAACATACCTTCATGATAGAAAATACATGCACAGAAGTTTGAATCAAACCGGTCTGACCGTAGATTCCCAGATAAAATTACAGGAAACAATAATAAATCCAGGCTCCAGCTGCAACACGAGGTTCATTCCATATTTACAGATACATTTGCAAATAACAGAGAATGAGTCAAGTGTCATGTTAATATAAAAACACAAACCTGAATGAGTTTAGAAAAATCCAGTGGAACGTGAAGACATCATCAGAACCAGTTAGCAAAACTAGCTAAACGGCTAAAGCTAGCGTTAACTTAGACTTAGACACGACGCGATAAACGGAGAAAATACGAGCAGAAAACACTTTGACTGGTGCTTTTTCAACCAGGAAGTTATTTTACCAACGTGACAAGAGCCGGAACCATGAGTAAATATGTTGTAGAAATGTCAATGTAAATCCGTTTTCCAAACATTAACACAAAGCTATTGTGAGTCCCCGTGGAGGTTTAACAGGAAAATGAATCATGAGGGTTTGTCTTTGCTGTAAACTGTCAGAGACTCACCGTGTCATGTGCGAAACCTGCTCCCGGGGGTGGTTTCTTCATTTACCGGTGAGTCGGGTCAGTGTGAACGGACACATGGAGCCCAACAAGTGTCAATGTGTAAACACAGCATTCAAAGATCAACTCTAGAGAAGATGCGTTACACATCAGGGAAACACCGGATCAGCTTCCGGTCTATAAAAGTGTAACGCTGACCGCTACTGTACCTGCCGACACCTCAGATATAGTATTTAATGTATAAAAATACAAAATCACCACATTATGTATCATGAAGCTAAACTATGTGTTTAGTTTTTCTTTCAGTTTTGGTATCATTAAAAATATTAAGATTGAATGAGCTGTCTTTTTCTCACAGCTGAATCACTATAGTTGTTTGTTAGATTTTGGCGCCATCTAGTGGATATTTAGAAGAACAACAGCTTTAGTTGATTTTTTTGTCAACTAATCAATCAATGTTTGAATGAGACACTGTGGTGTGAAACACACCTTCATGATACACATCTTTACTCTACTTTTTACTGTACCTAAAAAAAAAAAAAATCATATTTAACTCCGCTTTTTTATCATAAGAATAACTTAACTTTTAATCATAACTTATTCTGAACATTTTTTTTTAAATCTTAGAGCTATATATATTCTGTATTTATGAAATAATTTAAGTGCTGATGTAGTATGATTTTTTTGTTGTTGTGTGGAGCGGTGACTACTTTGAATTTCCGCATAGGGATTAATAATATATATTTTATCTTATCTGATTAAATTTTGATTAAAGCAGTCTGACAGTAAATAATGATGTAAAATATAAAAAGAAATGAAATAAAAATATATATTACATACATAACAAAGCATAAAACCCATGTACATCTTATCACACCAGGTTATTAGGCTATGTGTTTTGCTTATTCTATCTATCTATCTTAGATTCTAGCCCCACCTTGTGGATATTTAGAAAAACTACAGTATTAATTGTTTCCACTGAATTAATGTGATTATGAAGTTGGAATCAAATACTTTTAAATGTTCTCATGAAATAATTATGACAATGTGTTATTGTTGATAGACAACATTTAACTGGAAATCACAGTAGTTGGTGAAAACTATATATATATATATATATATATATATATATATATATATATATATATATATATATATATATATATATATATATATATATATATATATATATATATATATAACATTACACTCTAATTCACACATTTAATAATCTTGAATGTGAGTAACTCTGGGGAAAAACATAAAAGTTTGTTATTTTCTTAGTTATTTTTTGGAGGAATTTAATGTATAAATGGGTTAAAAAAAAAACATATATTGTTGCATTGCTGTAACACTACAACAAAATCTGATCGTACCTTATTTTTTAAATCTTACCTTATCTCATATTCTTACCGTATCTTATCTTATCCTACCTTACCTTCAAAAGTATAATCTTTTTGTCATGTGTTGTGAAGTGACTCAGACGTATGTTGTGAAACGTCCTCTTATTAAACTAAGTAACTGAGAAAGACATTTACATGTATATATTTAAATAAATAAATCATTCCTTCTAATATATATTAACAGTGCACAGGAGAGTATAATGTGTCACCAACAGCGAAAAATAACAATGAATCTGACAATCAATGATTAAAATATAAATTAAAAATAAGTAAGAAAAAGGGGGTGGAAACAGTTGGTGAATCAATATGGGGTCTGGCTAAATTCTGTTTCTGTAATCAAGTATAATCAAGTGTGATTAAAGAGAATAAGAATGAAATGAGTGATGAGGATGTGACATTCAGGTTTGTTCATATAATATCATATAATATAATATAATATAATATAATAAATGTGGTCCTGGTTTAGTAGAAGGTGTTTGATAAAATGAATAAGTCACATCCAGTTTAAGTTGTATTATCTTCTTAATCTAAACGTGTGTTCGTCCTGGTTTTTGTTTGACAAATGTAACAAACACACTCATTACTGAACACATCAGGCCACCAGGGGGTGATCAAGTTCTGTGTATTTTATTTCCAGATTTGTCAACATTCAAGTCTCTTTCTTCTGTATTTTCTTTCCATTTGCAGTTCATTCCACTTGGAAAACATCATTTTCTGCATAAAAGTGTATTTTCTTGTAGATATTTAATATTTCTGTATGCATCACAAAGTTTTACCCCAGAACATCTTGGCGATAGAGCTGTTAATGAAGCTGCGTTTTTGTGAAAATAATTAAATAATAATTAAAAGTTGACAAGAAATATGAAATTATATCCATTATGTGTTATTGTACCACATTTATTAACTGTTAACAAAAATGCATACTCTGAAATACATATTACTCACCTTTAATAATGAATAAATGAAATAAATACTGTATTTTTCGCACTATAAGGCACACTGGACGATAAGGTGCATTAAGTGAAGGCAAAATCATGAGATAAAAAGGGGCGGTGTTCACAGTTTTACTTAAAAATTCTTTCCATTGTAAATGACATTCCCTTAAAAAATACATTCTGACTGAATAAAAATACTTTTATAAAACAGTTGCATTATGAAGTTTCCAGAGAGAGAATAAATTAAACCTTTCACTTTCTTGATATCAGGAGGATAATTAAATAAAATTAATAATTAAAAATCTAAAATAAATAAACAAATAAAAATAAAAAAATAAATAAAGATAAATAAAAATAAATGTAAAAAAAAAGAAAATAAATGAATAGATTAAAATACCTATTTTTTAAAAAATAAAACATAAATAAAAAACAAATAAAAAAATAAAACAAAATAATTGAAGGACTTTTTATCTAATAATTTTGACTTTTCATCAGGACGTGCGACGTAACTATTGTAAACACGTACATTTATATCGATGTTCAAACACTATATTGTTTAGCTCTAATCCAAACGCTCTTTGTTGATTTCTTCTTTCCATTTGCAGTTCATTCCACTCAGAACACACACTCGTCCTCTGTATAAAAGTATATTTTCTTGCAGATATTTGACGTTTCCTTTTGCATCAGATGAAGCTTCACTGACCCTTTTTAATGAAAATACTCGACGTCATCATTAATCCTCTGCACTTTTTGAAAACATTAACCACACTGGTGAGCATCACATATGGATTTGTCACCGTTTTGACACAGTGTGATGTTTTCCTCTCCCCTCACCCATGCATCAGATCTGTCCATAAATCTCCTCTCACTTTAATGAGCACAGAGGTAATCAACAAGAAGTGATGCCAGGCGTACTAATAAATTCTACAGGAATACTAATTGGGGTTTTGAAGGGTCAGAGGACTGTGCCTGGACCATAAAACACCCCCTCCTCATTTTAAGGATGAATGTTTGTTAAGAATTCACTTGGATTCAGTCTATTGTTTGCATTTACCCCCTATTTTTTTTGGTGCAAATCTGATGTAAACTTCAATATTTCCCAGTTATATGTGGTTGGGATTGATATTTTACATTTAAAAAAATAATACCAAAAAATAATAATAATAATAATTAATAATAATTTGAAAAAAAGAATCCTACATTTTAAAATAAAATAAAATAAATAAATTAATAATAATAATAATAATAATAATAATAATAATAATAATAATAATAATAATAATAATAATAATAATAATAATAATAATAATAATAATAATCTTACACTTAAAAATAAAATTTAAAAAATACAGAAAAATAAAAAATAAAAGAAAAAGAAATACATTTAAAAAATTAATAAATATAAATAAATAAGTAGGTAAAATAAATAAAAGTAAATAGAAATTGAAAAAGGGTCACATTTTTAAAAAATGTAATAAAAAAATAGATAATAGATAAAAAAATTAAAGTAAAAAAAGGAAATATATTTTTTTAAATAAAATAGAAAAATTAATAGATACAAAATAAAATGAAAAATTGAAAGACAAAAAATACAAATAAATAAATACAATTAAAAATAAATACATTAATTTTTTAAAATTACATCAAAATAAATAAATAAATAAATAAAATACAAAAGTAAAAGTAAATATTTTTAAAAGAATCACGTTTAAAAAATATAATAAAAAATTAACAGATGAAAAATAAATAAAATAAACAAAATTTTCTAAACTTTAAAAAAACAAAAAAAACAAAGAATCCTACATTTCACAGCACGTCCTCCCTGTTCTGCTCTGCTCCATCAGTCTATTGTTTGCACCCCCTCCTCCCCCTATTTTTTATTCATTCATTTTTGCATAAATTTGATGTAAACTTTAATATTCCCCAATTATAAGCGGCTGGGATTTTACACAAATGCTAAATATGAGTGTGAAATGTTGTCTTTTCAAGCCTTTGCTTTAAAAACTGATCTTCTTGCACATTCACATCAGCCTGGAACAACCAGTTATTATCACACAACACATCTATGCTGCTTCTTAATTGAAACATTGTCTGTGGAGCGTATCTGTGGAAGACGTGGGTGTGGTAGAAGGAAAAAGAAAAAAAGACAAAAAAGGGAAAATCTATTGTCCGGCAGCGAGACAAATCCAGTTTTTGTTCTGCAGATTCTTAATTGCTGTTAATCACAATTAACTGTCCAATAAAATAGATAGAATTATTGGACAATTAAGGGCCAAATGTCTATTGTTTTAGCCCCAAAAAGAATGAAGACCAAGGATTTTATAATAAGAATAAGAAAAGAAAAAGGCTGTTGATCAGAGGGAAATGGCCTATAAACAGAACAGTGTCCAGAGGGAAGGATTACATTTATCACAGCTGCAGACAGAGACGGGATCAGAGGAGGATAACTCACAGAAAACAGGCTTAAAGCAGAAAAGCAATCTGAATAATAAAAGACTAAATGTATAAAACAAAAAACAAAAAAAAGAAAAGTTTTTAATTATTTTGGCTGCATTTTGGAACATGAAATTGCTAATTATGTCAACAATGATTCCGTAAAATTGTTATCTCCAGAAAAGATTTGCTCATGCCTTTTACGCCGTGCAGCATTTTTAAATGAATTAATTAGGCGATCACAGTAATTACTGTTTATATTGTTGTTAATGAGCCCAAAGGCAAGCGAGCTGCACTCATCCAAATTACACTCGTGAGGCACGGAGCCAAGAAAAGGTCCAAACTAGAGCTGTGCATGTTAAACATGTCCAGGTTTACTGGTTAAACACAGATAACTACCAACACACTTACACTTTAACCTTTGGCTTCTGTCTGATTACACCTCATAATTACTGCCAACAACAATACGCTGCAAAATATAACAGAAAATTTATTAAAATTAGAATAAGAAACATAAATAAATACATTAAATTAAATATCTCCAGGTTTACTGGTTAAACACAGATAACTACCAACAAACATTAAAAATATGAATTAATATAATAATAATAATAATAATAATAATAATAATAATAATAATAATAATAATAATAATAATAATAATAATAATAATAATAATAATAATAATAATAATAATAATAATAATAAATGTAAAAATAAAAAATAAAGAAAAATAATAATTAAAAAAAAAATTCTACCTTTAAAAAAATATAATGAAAAAATTTATAAATAAAATATAAATAAGTTAATAAATTAATTAAATTAAACATGTCCAGGCTTACTGTTTAAACACAGATAAACAACAACAACAACAACAACAACAACACACTTACACTTTAACCTTTGGCTTCTGTCTGATTAAACCTTATAATTACTGTTAACAATACTACGCTTGAAAACATTAAAAAATAAATAATAATTGTTATAATAAATAAATAATGAATAATAATAGAATTTTAAAATAAATAAAAATACTAAGAATTTTTAAAACTAATTCCACGTTTAAAAAAATAAGATCAACTGAATAAACAAACATAAATAAATAAAAATAAATAAATGAAAAAAATAAATATCCCCAGGTTTACTGGTGAACAGGTAACCACCAACACACAGTTATACCTTCTGATTAAACTTCATTATTACCTTCAACCAGTAGGTATTAAAGTCTGTCTGTCTGTCTGTCTGTTTGTCTGTCTGTCTGTCTGTCTGTCTGACTGTCTGTCTGTCTGTTTGTCTGTCTGTCTGACTGTCAGCAGGATTATGCAATAAGCTCTGAACAGATTTTGATGAAACTTTTAGAAATTATAGATAATGGGTCAAGGAAGAAACCATTATATTTTGAGCAATGAAGGTCAAAGGTCAAGGTCACACTAAAGGTCAAGAGATACAACACATCAGTGGTAACATCTCAGGATTCAGACACGATAGATTTTTTTTCCATTGACATGGTCTAACCTTCAGACATCAGATAGTCAACACCTATGGCTCTAACCTTTGACCTCTAACCCTAACCTTCAGACATCAGATGGTCAACACCTATGGCTCTAACCTTTGACCTCTAACCCTAACCTTCAGACATCAGATGGTCAACACCTGTGGCTCTAACCTTTGACCTCTAACCCTAACCTTCAGACATCAGATGGTCAACACCTGTGGCTCTAACCTTTGACCTCTAACCCTAACCTTCAGACATCAGATGGTCAACACCTGTGGCTCTAACCTTTGACCTCTAACCCTAACCTTCAGACATCAGATGGTCGACACCTGTGGCTCCATCGCATCATGTTTTGACGTCATATGACGTCATATCAAGCCTTGGCGGAGGTCTGCTGTCTATGACTGACTTGTTACCTTTAATAATCCTACAAATGAAAAGAAAAATGTAAAAAAAATTAATAATAATAATTGCAATAATAATAATAATAATAATATATGGAATAATATAATAAAATAAAATCAAAAACAATTAAAAAATAAATACATAATATAATAATATTTTTTAAAAGAATCCTATGTTTAAAAAAAGTACAATTAATGAATTAATGAAAACATTAAACCAAATTTTAAAAAAAGAATCATATATTTAAAAAATAAAACAAAAATAAATAAATAAATAAAAGAAAGAAAATAATAATTAATAATAAAAAATCCTACGTTAAAAAGTGAAAAGAACTCAATAAATAAAATAAAAATATGTAAAAAATAAATAAAAATGTAAAAAAAGAATATGTTGAAAAAATAAGGTTAAAAATAAATAAATAAATAAAATGTAATTAAATATTTAAAACCCCTATGTTTCACAGCTCAAAGTCCAACACGTGGTGGTTCTGCTCCAGCTCTTTTAATATGCATATAAACCACAGACGTCAGATCCCAATCACCCTGTCATTCTGCTCATTTCATTTTTCATTTTGTCAGTCATCTTTCACATTTTTACTCCCCCCCGTCTATCAAATTGCTCTGACATTTACTGGCTGCATCTTGGCCCTGTTGTATTTCATCACACGTCGTACCTATCAGCCACACAATAGCACGGCGTTAGAATGGAAAGGTCTTATTGTAAATATGATAATTTCATCAGGTTCTGTAATCAGGTCGCTGAGAGAGTGACATGCCGAGTCGGAGGGATATCGACCCTTTTGTTTTTTTTATTACTCAAATGTCAAAACCCAACCTGAGAATTAGAGGCGAGCAGAGAACTTTGTCCACTTCATTCACTCCCATTGAACATCTTTTTCTTTTTTATAAACAACTTGTAACCTGACTCTACCAGCAGGGGGCGTCAGGTACCAGAACCCCTTCACCCCTACCACTTCAAACAGAGCTATAAGGGGTAGGGCTTGAAAATCAACCCATATGAATTGGGACACCCCTTCAACACCCACTTAACTCCACCAGTTGTTACGTAACTTTAATTAAACTAACATGTCTGCTGCTCTAGTCGTGTTTTTACTAATATCTGCGTCCAATCAGAGAAGTGCAGTGCATCGACCCATCACTCCATGTTAGAGGTAAGATCTTTAGCCCGAGCCCGAGCCTGACCCGGCCCGAAATTCAGGTTGGGTCGGGCCTAAAATGTCAATCATGTCAGTCGGGTCCGGGCTTCTCTCTCGCTGACTTTTTTTTTCTCTGCTATAATATATGAAGTGGACGAAGCCATGTATTGTCAGTTTACCTCTGTATTTTATTGTGTGGTCCCAACAACAACAACACAGTTAACAACAGCTTAAAGTTACAGTGCCACCTAGAGATCAAACTGGGAAACACACTTCTGATATTACAGTACACTACATTAAGCGACTGCGCATCAAGCTCTGTCTTTCACTCTCATTGTTTTGCCTCTTATTCTGTGTTCCAGTGTTATTTCATTGTGTAAATGCATTTATCATGATAATAAAAATATGTAGATGATTTTAATCTTAAAAAATCTTCCATTTTTTTCTGCCAAAAATACTATGGGATAAATTGAAATTTCGGGTTTGCAAATCAAGTTAATTGGTCGGGTTCGGGCTGGGTCGGGCTTTAATGCCTGTGGGCCTGGGTCGGGTCGGGCTGGATTTTTTTTAGGTCCGATCTTACCTCTACTCCATGTTTATGTAAATAGTGACTTTATTTTTCATATGTGTTTTGCAAGAGATAATGTATGAGTGACTATCAGAAAAATATTTCCCTTTGGGGCGGAACAACACCCCAACGCTGAAGGCTTTCGAATACTTTTCAATAGTCACATGTGGGCAATACATGATCCCACTTATTCTACAGTTATTACAGCTTATTACTGCTACTGCTCTAACAGAATGGATAAAATAGCCGTTACAAAGGAGTAAATATTTACTTTCAAAGTGGCCGAACTACCTGCGGAGTGATATGGTACCGTAAATCTGAAGTGACAAAACTCGTTGCCATTGGCAGTGGGTGTTAATGGCGTAGCGGGCGGTTATCGAAAAAAAACCAGCCCACAGAACTCTGGGAACGTCCTTTCAAAGTGAATGGGAGCCGTCAGAACGTTCTAGAGAGACGTAGAATAAATGGAGAAAATTGGCGTCACAGTGGTTAACACTGGTGCCTCACAGACAGAAGGTTGTTGGTTCTATTCCCACACCAGACCTTTTTGTGTGGAGTTTAAATGTTCTCCTCGTGTCTGTGTGG
>CM035798.1:52137114-52219614 GCA_020466265.1 Siphamia tubifer | reverse complement strand
AAGAGTATAAAGTACATATATTTATATAAATGTAAAGAGTATAAAGTACATATATTTATATAAATGTAAAGAGTATAAAGTACATATATTTATATAAATGTAAAGAGTATAAAGTACATATATTTATATAAATGTAAAGAGTATAAAGTACATATATTTATATAAATGTAAAGAGTATAAAGTACAAATATTTATATAAATGTAAAGAGTGTAAAGTACAAATATTTATATAAATGTAAAGAGTATAAAGTACATATATTTATATAAATGTAAAGAGTATAAAGTACAAATATTTATATAAATGTAAAGAGTATAAAGTACATATATTTATATAAATGTAAAGAGTATAAAGTACAAATATTTATATAAATGTAAAGAGTATAAAGTACATATATTTATATAAATGTAAAGAGTATAAAGTACAAATATTTATATAAATGTAAAGAGTATAAAGTACAAATATTTATATAAATGTAAAGAGTATAAAGTATAAATATTTATATAAATGTAAAGAGTATAAAGTACAGATATTTATATAAATGTAAAGAGTATAAAGTACAGATATTTATACAAAAATGTAGGGAGTAAAAGTAAAACGTTGCCAAAAAAATGTATTTCAACCATTGATACGTAAAAGCACAACCTGCAGTACATTTATATCAACTCAGAATTGTCCAAGTGTTTGATTAAACTTTTAAAAAAAAACCATCCCATCCTGTATTAATGAGTAATAATGAAGGACACACATGTTCCTATGAACAAAAAGCACACAGCTGAGACCTGAGTTTGTAATTAAAAACCAAGATGAAAAAATAAATGAAGGTGAAAAGGACCAGGATGTTATCAGTTGAAGAGGAGGAAACAGTGGAAAATATGTTTTATATCAAAGCAAACAGATATTTATGACACATTACTGAACATTCTTTGATTTTTCGCAAGACACGGAAATGAATTCCAACAGCACCTGAAGGCATCAGGTTTAACCACGACCAGGGGAAATAACACAAGCTTCATTCATTGAGGAGGAGGTGTAATTGTATAACAGGGACTGCTTTTGTCCCATCTGTCCCATTTTGTTTCCGTACAGCAGGGGTGTCAAAGTCATTTTAGTTCAGGAACCACAGACAATGAAAAAAGTTAAAGATTGAATCAACTTAAAGATTCTTCTTCAATCGGTCACATATAAAACTAGAAAAGCACTCTGAGAGTGCAGACCTCCGCCAAGGTAAACCCCCCCAACCCCCCCTCCGATCACCCCCAAAATGAAAGCAGTTCTTCCTGTTCACATTTCAAACATATCCTGAAAATTTTAGCAAAATCCATCCATAAGTTTACGAGTTATCTTGAACACAGATAAAAAGATAAACAGACAAACAGATAAACAAACAGATAAACAGATAAAAAGATAAACAGACAAACACCGGCAAAAACATAACTTCCTTGGTGCAGGTAAATATCTAGTTAAGGTAGTCAAATTTGCAAGGAATAATGTATTGGCCATGTGTTATCAGAAAAATATTTCCCAACGGGGCCAAACAACACCCTGACGCCTATCTGTCTGTCTGTCTGTCCATCTGTCTGTCAGTAACAACACAAAAAGTTATGGATGAATTTGGCTGAAAATGATTACATTTTGGTGGAGATTGATGGAGGTGTGTGTGTGCTTGTATTCCTATCTTTATGGGGACATTGATATGTTTATGTTTTGATATCTTTATTCATCATAGGCCCAAAGAAAGTGATTCCCGGTCCAACAAACACTGCTGAAGGTGAAAGTGGAGTCAAACAGACAAAAAGAACTGACCACAATTAAAACAACTACAATGGTGTGGAAATCATTCGCATGTCTTGTTCATTTTAATGGTTTAATAAGGAATTTTCTTCTACTTTTAACACATATTTCATACAAAATGTGTATACTTTTACCATTTGTAAAGGGTTTCGGGGGTAGTATTGGAATGAATCAGACCTTTTACATGTAATATGCGACTCTAAAAATCATGTTACGAAATTACTTCTCAAACAAAGTAATTTTGTAAAATGAGACACCACTGTATTTATGTATGTATATATATATATATGTATTTTTCTGTTGTCTGAGCAGGTCTGTGGTCGGTCTGAAGCTGCAGAAGAAGACAACAAAAACAACAACAACAACCAACCAATCAACCAACCAATCACGAGCCGCTGATTGAGACGCTGCTGCAAACTGTTCTGACTGGAAGCAGATGGAGAACAGAACCCTATTTACAGAAGGTCACTCACACTCGCATGCATGTAAGAGCTCCTGCAGATGCTCAACATACATTCTAACATGGAGGTTGTGTATATGCAATTACGCACCTGCACACAAATACATGCTTAAACATACGAGAGCACATAGCTAACACGCTAAAGTAGACTGAAGTGTCTTACGTACATTCATCTACAGAACTGTCACTTTCTTAATTAACCATCATTTTCACAGTTTCCTCACCAGCTGTGAGTGTGGAGCACCCCACAAAAACACTCATATCCACTGGCGACAATGACAGTATGTTACAGCGCTGACCAAAAGGGAACCCGAAGCTCACACTGTTGAGAACACAACTTATTTTTAGCCGATGTGGAGATGGTGTTTAAAGCACAAAGTACCAGTGACAAACTCCTCTATGAGTAAAAGTTCTGTCTTCAATACTGGAGTATCTGAATGATCTGCAAAAAGTATAGAAAGTGTGAAAAATAAGTCATTATTGTGCAGTCAAATGCCTCCTGTCTGGGTTTTTTGTAGCTACTTTAATGCTAGGCTAATGCTAACATTAAGTTTTACTGTGTCATGTTCCATAATGTTATGTCATTTTAGCCTTTTTATGTCTTTTATATTATTTTTGTCTTGTTGCATCGTTTCCACCATGAGTTTCAAACTCACTTTAGTTCAACCCAATACGACCTGAACAGGCCAGACAAGTCCAGTGAAAATAGTCAAATTACATGATGATCATTTTTACATCTATAATGTTTCCCTCCATATGTGAATAATAATAATTTGACATTTGAGCTATTTTCTGCCTTAGTCTATCAGTTTGTCATTTGCACATGTGGATCATAATGTGCAGACAGTGTTTAGAAGTAGATCTGACACCAATATTCCTTTGGACTAAAACCTATTCTACTGTTCATTCTAACTATTTCATATTTTGACCCCAGACTTATCTTTGATCCAACCATCATTTATTTAAGACTTGAATTTTGTTTATCACTAACATACGTGGGAACATTTAATTAGTTGTATTCCAGAAGCATTTTACTTCTAGACCAGTGGTATGAGATTAAAAGTTACAATTATAAGACAAAATAATTTTCACAGTTTCCTCCAAAATGAATTATGACATAAAAAAGGCAGAATTATGAGATAAAAGTAAAAAAAAATATCAGTTAAAAATTCACAATTGAGATAAAAAGTCAAATTATAAGATAAAAAAGTCAAATTATGAGATAAAAAAAAATCTGAATTATAGTAAGTAATATTCTATTTCTCTTTTCTATTCTAAGAATCTCACATTTTGACCCCAGACTTCACTTTTTCATTTTCATTACCGTAGTTTTATCTGCTCTACCTCCTTAGCCATGGCCGTCATAGTAATATTTTTTTTACAATGTTTGTTTTCTTATTGTAATTAAAGAAGATTTTCTATTATCATTTGACAGAGAAAAAAAAAAAATCAGCATCAACTTAGAAATATCGGCAGCCTGTATCGGTCATTCAGTATCAGTTCATTTACATCCTAAAGAAAACCTCAGCCTTATAGCAGTAGTTTGTCTGTAGTTAGTCTGTTTTAATATTTACTTCCTTTTAAAACACTTTCATCTTTGCAGATACATGTGTTTTACTGTAAATAGATGAAAAATCTTCATGAAAATCAACTAAAGCTCTGGGAAAATGTAACTGAATAATAAACATCTTCCATTGAGTGCCATCTCTTCTCTCCATTCCACTTCTGGTTCATACTGTGTGCACACATCAACAAGTATTTATTCTTTTTGTCAGACCTCTTCACCAATAACTGTATAAAAAGAAAGCGTTTCAAATAGAAAACATGCTCTAAATGCAGACGTGCCATTTCCACAGATTAAGAAAAAAATGGTTGTAATTATTTTCCTATTGAATATTAATAACTTCCCTTACATTCTCGCCCCCTGTCTGTGTTTCCCCTCCTCTCTCAGTCGCAGACGTTTATCTAAATAGATGCTCTCTAATTAATGTGTCTGCCGGCCTTATTATTCTTTGAGGGTGATATTTTCCTGTGATGAAAGGCAGAGAAGGTCAATTTTAACAGAGACCCATGGGACAGAAGAGGACGAACAGACATTCCAGTGTGTGTGTGTGTGTGTGTGTGTGTTTACCTGAGCGAACACAGTGAATAAACCCACTGCCTGTAGTGTGTGTGTGTGTGTGCGCGCGCGTGTGTGTCTGTCTGTCTGTATGTGTGTGTGTGTGTGTCTGTATGTGTGTGTGTGTGTCTGTCTGTATGTGTGTGTGTGTGTCTGTCTGTATGTGTGTGTGTGTGTGTGTCTGTATGTGTATGTGTGTGTGTGTGTGTCTGTCTGTATGTGTGTGTGTGTGTGTGTGTGTGCGTGTGTGTGTGTGTGTGTGTGTATGGACACATCTGGTATCCTGTATTTAACCATGAAAATGCTTTAATTTCACAACCTGTTGAGAGGAAAATAATCAACCTGATACTATCCAGCATTTACAGCTGAAAACTGTTTGTAGTATATGTAATATTTCAACTTTCAAATATTAAAACTGATCGAAAATTATCGTTATGCTATGGCCACATCAAAGGAGAATTTACACATGTGCGGCTGTGACACGCTGCGTAAACACCCGAGTTTGGACACTGGATAAACATAAAAACATAGACCAAAAATATAATCCTTCCAGTTTGTCCTTAACTATGGCTCAGACCAGTTGGACTGTTGCTCTGGAGGTCCCATATGTCGAAGGGCCAGAGCGTTTGGAGCTCAGGGAATTCCACCACCTCCTCCAGGACGACCGCTGTCAACAGTATTTCAGGCTCAGTTTTTCTTTCTCACACCTTCTGGCTCGGCCTGAGCGTCATACATGATTCCATTACAATGTTGGCAGCATCTCAATGCCGATTGGCTTTCGTGGCCCGGCGCCACACGAATTCAACTCCAGCGTTTACGTGTATTTGCGGCAAGACGTGACGCTCCAATGCTCGGACGCATCCAATGCACCACCTGGGGTGAATCTGTGTCCAAACATGTCTCTCCATTCACTTTGTATTTAATCCTGACACGTGATGTGGCCGAATCATTAGTGTCATATTATAGCCAATGTATTGGATTTTGCAGATAAACAGAATTCATGATGAGGCAGTGTACTTGTGTGGCCACTAGAGGGAGTAGTGAGTCACTCTGCTAGACTAAGCTGTGTTCCAAACTGCATACTTACCTACTACTTGGATGTATACTAGATTTGGCAGAAATGCTCAGTATGCATCATGAGCTTCCTACTGACATTACCCAAGATGCCATGTGATGCGACGTGATGTCCGATCATCACATGACCGGCCAAATTCTGCAAATGGGACGGGATGTTGTCTAGCTCGTAGTTTGCTTGTAGACTGGTTTCTTGTTTACAAAGTAAAAGCCCAGGTTTATCAGTGTGCTCATTCATATAAGAAAGAGAACACTCCAAAGTGGTGGAAAGAGAGTTTACATGTTCTCCTTGTGTGTGTGTGGGTTTTCTCCAGTTTCCTCCCAACGTCCAAACACATGCACTGATAGGTTTTAGAAATTTGGAGACCCAATAGGTTGTATATTGACCATTTTTCATTTCAGTATGACAACAACAAACACTTGAACACAACACACATGCACGTTCTAATTCCCAAGTGGAAAGTTTAATTTTCCCGACATGATATATAAATATAATAAACATATTTTAAATATCCACACCAGACCTTTCTGTGTGGACTTTACATGTTCTCCTCTCGTCTGTGTGGGTTTTCTCCAGGTACTCTGGCTCCTCCCACCATCCAAACACATGCACTGATAGGTTAACTAGTTAACTAGTTAATCTAAATCACCCATAGGTGTGAATGTGACAGTGATTGTTTGTCTATATATGTTCAGCCCTGAGATGAACTGGAGACTCAGACAGGGTGACCTTTGACCCCGCCTTCACCCATTGGAGCTGGATTAGGCCCCCAGTGACCCGAGTGAGGATAAAGTGGGTTCAGATGAAGAGACAAGATGAAAGGGAAGGGGCTGTTTTATTTTGTGACGATAACTGGAAGTGTGTTGCTCACTACAGCTAGCTAGTGTTTCTCAGAATTCCTCCGAAGCAAATTATAAATAGGTGGTATTTAGACAAAAACATTCTGTATTTTAAACAGTTGGAAATTAGCAGGAAATGCTACAACCTGGTACAGACATCTCTCCTTCACCACAATAGTTAATGTTTATATGTACACTGTCCCTTTTTAAAAATAAACTAATAAAAATCAACTAATAATAAAAAGGCACTTTCTTGTAAATTCTTAGAATTAACAGTAGAATAAGTTTTAGTCCAAAGGAATATTAGTGTCAGATCTACTTCAAACACTGTCTGCACATTATGATCCATTCACTTTACAGGTTCTTTCTAGTGGAATATTTACTAATCCATTGTTTACATGTACATAAATCAGCATATATGTGGAATAACACACCATCATATATATTAAAAACATGAACTAACCAGCACTAAAGTCATTTATTTTATGATTCATCTGATTAAAGTCAGTAAGATTTAAGATAAATAATGTCTATAGAAGGGGTAGAGCAGTGTTATCATTCCTTTTGTTCATTATGTATTTTTCATTTGTAATGTGTAATTTAGACTACAGGTTAGCACTTGAAGTAGGCATGTTTTCATGGACGCTCCCACAGATAAAGCTAACAGCAGCTCTGCGCATATCATTAGTGGATTATACAGTCATGGCTGTTTTGTTTTTTTTTTCCTACAGATATACGAGACTGCATTTATGGACCAGGATCCTAATTTAGATTTCCTCCACATCCTCTCACAGATAGAAAGTAGATCTGCTGGATCTATACGACTGTACGGTTCATCCTGTCTGTATTACAGAAGCAGATGGCAGGGGACCAACACTCTAAAGTGGTGGAAAACAACTAATTGGTTTGAGGGAAATCGATCTGGTGCCGGCAGCAAAGCCCTCACAGTCCATCAGAGCAGTGCTGCAATTACCCCATTGATTGGCCAGTGCTAATTGCAGGTCTCATTATTGTAGGTTTCAGCCGGTCGCTATCACAGCAGCTGAGTCCAGAGGCGAATGGGAGGAGTAGAACGTCTACTACTGTACGAAGGGAGGAAGACATGTACTGTATGAAATACCTGTTAGAACCAGGAGAACCCTCTGCAGTACCTTATTAACAAATAGGTTTTTATCTAAATGTAAAGCAGATTTTAATAATAGATACTGTGACCTCAATAAGAATTGGTTCATCATCATCATCATCATCATCATCATCATCATATCTCCAGCTGCACAGTTCATATAAATTATGAAATGTGATAAAGCAAGTGAACATATGTGCATTGTCACAACTAACCAGTGTTGACTAAATGTTTTGCAATGAATGTGTGTTACTATTATATTATTATTGATTTATTATTTTGTATTATTCTTTTTTTTGTCTGTCTTTTTCTCAGCAACTTTACACAAAAAACACTGAACTTTTTATTGATATTTAAGTGTCTTTTTGAAATTCAGATGTTTCCATTACCAGTTTTTTTTTGTAGCGCTATTTACGTTTAGCGAATTTCCAAGGGTAATGGACATTTGTTCATAAAGGAGTGGGAAGACGTTGAAAATCACCTAAACACACCACTTCTTCCTACACAAATGATTTATAAAGCCTATATTTATCCAGTTTTTCTTTTTTTTCATTCACCGTTACTCAGTGACTGATGACCTTTTGTTTAACTGAGGCTGTAAACTAGTGCACAGTATTAGCCAAGATGTCTGACCACTTTAGGCTCCGCCCCTTTTGCCCAAATCTGGCTACTTCAAGCCCTATAAGGCTGATAAAAGCTGTCGTTCAGGAAACAATGGGTGAATTCAGTGTTTACATATAGTGTGACCCGAATCAATAAAGCTTAGATCCCTACTCAGATTCTATTCTTTAAACATGTCAAAAGATTTATTCTGGTTTATAGACACTCTGATCCGGATTAATGGGCTCCTGGGGGAGGGAACACGGCACACTGACCAGTGTTCAGTTGTGATCCGTCCACAGTATACGTAGAATGCTTGTTCAAACATAACTGTATGAGGCTATTTAATGGTGTTACTTCTAAATGCAGAAAATTTATTATTTCTGGCAGGTTGAATTTCAGCGCACCCTCCACTCTAGATGAAGTCCTCCTCTTCTCATTATATTCTCTTTGCAGAGATCAGCACCCAGACACATACAGGCTTGGTATTGATTTGGAGAGCTATTTCCAAGATGTCTTTTTCCATTCATGCAGTAGTAATGTGCAAAAGGCCAGTCTCTCCCCCAAGTGAAGCCATTAATGCATGCAACCTGTCCACCCAACCATAATAATAGAGCCACTTGAGATCAGCACTACACCCCCACCCCCCCACTTCTTCTTCCAGGGACCACAATCACAAAAATTATTTCGTGCTTTTCACAGCAAAGCTAAATGGATCTGTAATTATAATGACCTTCTCTGAAAAGGTTGTGGCATAATTGGAAAACAGCCCTGGAGTACGGGCCATCTTCTTCAGAAGTGGTCAGAAATGGGGGTGGGGGAGGAGGGGACACGAGAGGAGAGGAGAAGAGGAGAAGAGAGGAGAGGAGAGGAGAGGAGAAGAAAAGAGAGTAGAGTAGATGAAGGGAGAGGAGAAGAGAGGAGATGAGAGGAGAAGAGAAGTGAAGAGAAGAGAAGAGAAGAGAAGAGAGGAGGGGAGAGGAGGGGAGAGGAGAGGAGAGGAGAGGAGAGGAGAGGAGAGGAGAGGAGAGGAGAGGAGAGGAGAGGAGAGGAGAGGAGAGGAGGACGATGTTTGGAAAGTGCATCAATTCTGACATCAAATGGCAAAAGCGTTGAAACACACAGAAACCCTTTTCATTTCCAGAGTGTCTCTAGTCCCTCTTTTATGAGCCGTTATTCAAATAAGTAGAGGTCGACGAGCAGAGCGCTGATGGCACATAAAGGCCTGAATATGAGGATGATGATGATGATGATGATGAATGGCTGATTTGATGCTAAATATTCTTGTATGACTCTCCTTCTAAAAATGCAGAGACTCATTATTTACCTTTAGATTAGAATAGTGTACTTCAGAGGCCACATTCATCTTAACATGGTATAAAGTTGGACACACCAGTCAAATAATAGAAATAATAGCATCAATAAATATAGAAATAATTACAACTCCAAGGTTTTCTCCATGTTGTTGAGCAAAATGAGTACATTTCCATAATGAAAATACACACAACTTTTAGTAAAATACACAATATTGGGAAAATTCCATAGACTAGTCTTTTTTTATTTATTCTCTCTCTCATATATATATATATATATATATATATATATATATATATATATATATATATATATATATATATATATATATATATATATATAAAATAGACTTTATTGTCATTTGTACATGTTCAACAAGGTTTATACATATACATTAAAATTATTTTGAACTAACCATTAAAAAAAAACTAAACAATATATTTACAAATAACATGAATAAATTACAGATTCAAAACATAAATAAACTGCACCTTAAAATTAAAACCAATGAAGATCAAATATTATGGTTAAAAATGTTACGATAATGTTGCGGTAAGCATGTACTGTATTACACATGCTACACACATACACATACATATACCCAATTACATAATTCATTACATAGATTACATCATCATCACATGACCAGGCAGCAGATGGACATCACCCAACAGATGACTGAACTGTCATATCAACCATATTGAGCACGAACCAACAAGGCTAGTCTTTTTATTTTATTTATTTATCCCCCCCTTTTTTTACAGTAAAACAAAGAAGAATATTTATGTCTTTCATAAGTTATTGTCTATTATGATTATGGTCTGATCCATTTTAGACTGAATAGATGTCAAATAATTTTAACTTCTCACTAGGGTCACAGGGGTCATAGGGGTCATAGGGGGCCTCATCCAGCTACAATGGGTGAAGGTGGGGTACACCCTGTATGAGTCTCCAGTTCATCTCAGGGCTGAACATATTTAGACAAACAATCACTGTCACATTCACACCTATGGGTGATTTAGATTAACCGGTTAACCAGTTAACCTATCAGTGCATGTGAACCAGGGCCCTTCTGTCTGTGAGGCACAAGTGCTAACCACTGCACCACCGTGCCACCCAATTTTAACTTCCTTAATCATTAATATATTCTGTGTAACTTTTGCATTTCACAAATTCATGCCAGGGACCAGATTGGACCCATTGGCAGGGGCAATTTTGCCCCCCCTCCCCGGCTGGATGTTTGACACGTCTGCTTTAGACGCCAAAAAAGGAAAATGTAGAGACCTATTACTTACCTTTAGACGCCAAAAAAAGAAAATGCAGTAAGTATGGGAGCTTTGCCCACAGTTGATGGAGTCTGATGATGAATCTGCTGTCTGATCATAGAAATCTAATTCTAAGTGCGACTCCCAGAGCGTTTTCTTTATAGCAAGTGAAGTGCGGAGAGAAGCCTGATCTCTGAGGGAAGAGAAAGAATGGTAATTGCAGCAGAAAATTAAAAAGTCCTCGCAGATAAGTTAGGCAACCCCCCCCTCCCCTCTCTACATAACGTATTTACATATTTTATTTCTGCTGCCAAATTAACATAGGGTGACTGTATCCGTGCTTTTCATTACCCAAACTAATAGATTTTAATCTATTGTTCTTTGCATTCATTTTCCTGCGACTCATCAGAACGTGACTCAGAGCAGCGCCTTCTGTCTGTCTGTCTGTCTGTCTGTCTGTCAGCGTCTCTCCTTTCTGCCTCTTTCACAAACCGTCACAATGGAGCTGCTAGCAAGAAGAGAAAACTGCTTCCTCAAGCACACTCTCTCCTTCCCTTTATTGTCTTCAACAAAGCCAGTTTATTAATCCAAAGGGGGAAGAGAGAAAGAGAAGGCGCGGGATGAACAGAAAGGCAAGTCAAAGCAGTTTTGAGTTTCATCTCATTTTTCTTTGAGAACTGAGGGGCTGGGGGAAAAAAAAAAAGAAATCAATTATGGAGCACACCTGAATATTATTTCGAGCACCCAAGCCAGCCAGCCACCCACTCGCTTGCCCGTCCCCTAGAAAACCAAATTACTCAGCAAACTTATCGCTTGCTGTAGCAGGTCTGGTATTAAAGAAAACAATCAAGCAGGCCTGGATTAATCTCTGACAGGCGCCTTATCTTTAACTTGCACCTTTGTTATTTTCTGATGAGCTGCTCTTTTTTTCCCGCCACATTGTACCATACCTCACTGCCCCCTTTCATTTTCTCTATGGGCCACGGCAGAGGACCTTTCAGTTTATTAAAAAACCCTTTATTTGTGAAGAACAAAGAGGAGGCGAAGGCAAACAATAAGGTCAGGCAATCTCCTTTCTGCCAGCAGTCGCTCACCTGTTATTTGGAGTGTTATCAGTGGTGGGGAGGGATTCGCTGTAGGTGAGAGAGAGACGGACAGGAAGGCAGACGTCGCTGCCGTTGCTTTCCAGAGACAAAAAAAAAAAGAAAAGCTGATTGACACATATCAGCCTTGAGCCAAAGACCTTTTGGCTGTTCTTCATATCAAAGGAAAGAAGCCTCTGGCCACTGCACAACCTCCATCGATTGTTATACAGCAGGTAAAAGCTTCAGAGGGCAAAACATACACTGTACACATGCATCTGCGCATACATGGACTGTACACATGCATCTGCGCGTACATGGACTGAACACATGCATCTGCGCGTACATGGACTGTACACATGTATCTGCGCATACATGGACTGTACACATGCATCTGCGCGTACATGGACTGAACACATGCATCTGCGCGTACATGGACTGTACACATTCATCTGCGCGTACATGGACTGTACACATTCATCTGCGCATACATGGACTGTACACACGCATCTGCGCATACATGGACTGAACACACGCATCTGCGCATACATGGACTGAACACATTCATCTGCGCATACATAGACTGGACACATGCATCTGCGCATATATATATATATATATATATATATATATATATATATATATATATATATATATATATATACGCATCTGCGCATACATGGACTGTACACACGCATCTGCGCATACATAGACTGGACACATGCATCTGCGCATATATATATATATATATATATTAAATACATGCATCTGCGCCAGTGATGCGCAGGCTGACCCGAAGTGAGTGGGTACCCGCAGTCACCTGCAGTTGCGGATCATTGAAAAATAATTTTAATGATATTCGGGTTGTGGTTGTTTAAGATAAATATTAAAATAACCTGGTTAATACACTTTATTAACTGAATTTCCATGAAGGTGATCTACAATGTCAGAAGTATCCTACGCTATGGAGGGAGTAAGAGAGAAAATAAAGTTGGGAGAGTGGAAGGTCCGGAAAGATACAAACAAAAAAAGGAAGGTTTGGGACACATTCGCTGAGATTTTTAAAGATGATGAGTGGCTCCCAGTGTTTCCTTGACTGTGGAAACTGGGTTCAAATGGCTCTTTAGGTGTTACAGGTTGTTGACCCCTGGTTTAGATGATGCTATGCAGCAATGACATGGATTTTAACACAGAAATAAATGCAGGTGTGTGAGGAAGGTCATGTATTGTTGATAAAGACCACCCACTACTCTTTAAAAATGTGGATCAAGAAGTGGGTCAAGTGCATCCTTTTCAAATATATTCCTTGTGGTCCGAGTTGCGGGCAGGCTAGTTTAAAAAAAAAAAGTCAGTTGCAGGTCGTTTGTACATCGACCAGCGCATCACTGCGCCGTGGGCGGTTGTGGTTAAGAGTGGGTCGCCCAATGACCGAGAGGTTGGTGGTTCGCGTCCCGGCTCTGGCTGTCATGTCGAAGTGTCTTTGGGCAAGACACTGAACCCTGACTTAGGCCCCCAGTAGGACTTACCATAGACCTTAGAAACCTACTGGTGTATGAGTGTATGTATGAATGGGTGAATGAGAGGCTAATGTAAAGCGCTTTGAGCACCATGAAGGTGGAAAAGTGCTATATAAGTGCAGTCCATTTACCATTTACCATCACTGATCTGCGCAGACATACACACTACACTTATATCTGCGCAGACATACACACTACACTTGTATCTGCGCAGACATACACAGTACACTTGTATCTGCGCAGACATACACAGTACACTTGTATCTGTGCAGACATACACACTCCACTTGTATCTGCGCAGACATACACAGTACACTTGTATCTGCGCAGACATACACACTACACTTGTATCTGCGCAGACATACACAGTACACTTGTATCTGTGCAGACATACACAGTACACTTGTATCTGCGCAGACATACACACTACACTTGTATCTGCGCAGACATACACAGTACACTTGTATCTGCGCAGACATACACAGTACACTTGTATATGTGCAGACATACACAGTACACTTGTATATGTGCAGACATACACAGTACACTTGTATCTGCGCAGACATACACACTCCACTTGTATCTGCGCAGACATACACAGTACACTTGTATCTGCGCAGACATACACACTCCACTTGTATCTGCGCAGACATACACAGTACACTTGTATCTGCGCAGACATACACACTCCACTTGTATCTGCGCAGACATACACACTACACTTGTATCTGCGCAGACATACACACTCCACTTGTATCTGCGCAGACATATGCTAAACACATCTGATGTGTCATTCATGTGACGTCCTCCGGCCATGAAGTTAGCGTAGATGGTTTTGAACGGCAGCTGATGGAGCAGATCTATGGTCCAGATTGCTCTCTGTTACTTACCACTGACCCTCCCTTCAACAGCCATTTGTCCTTGACAGTCCAAACAGAGAAACACCTGCCACAAGTGGACACGCAGCTCAAACACTGTGTGTAATTAGAGTGACTGACAGGGATGGATGGCAGGCAGAAGTGTGGGCATGCATAATAATGTGCATGAAATATGTAAAAGAAGCCTGAGATGTGACAGACGACAGGTTTATTAAGGATCTATCTTAGTATCTGTTTAATGAGTCTAGAGTTGCACTAAAAATAAATACATCATTGGAATGGAGTTGAATTATAGCCATTTGATTTGAGTCATTGGCTTCACACAGTGCAGACATGTGACAATGCTACTTCTGTATAGAAATGAATAAATGTTGAACAAAAGAATAATACAGATTATTCACGTTCACATGTTACAGTTTATGCTTCACATCCACTCATTTAGAAACAAACCAACAAAGACTTTAAAACAGTTAGACCAGTTAAACTAGTTAAACTAGTTAGACCAGTTAGACCAGTTAAACCAGTTAGATCAGTTAAACCAGTTAGGCCACTCAAACCAGTTAAACCAGTTAGACCACTGAAACCAGTTAGACCAGTTAAACCAGTTAGACCAGTTAAACCAGTTAGACCACTCAAACCAGTTAGACCAGTTAGACCACTCAAACCAGTTGACCAGTTAAACCAGTTAGATCAGTTAAACCAGTTAGGCCACTCAAACCAGTCAAACCAGTTAGACCAGTCAAACCAGTTAGACCAGTTAAACCAGTTAGACCAGTCAAACCAGTTAGACCAGTTAAACCAGTTAGACCAGTTAAACCAGTTAGGCCACTCAAACCAGTTAAACCAGTTAGACCAGTTAAACCAGTTAGAGCACTCAAGCCAGTTACACCAGTTAGGCCACTCAAACCAGTTAAACCAGTTAGACCAGTTAAACCAGTTAGACCACTCAAACCAGTTCAACCAGTTAGACACATACACACACACACACACACAGCTCCAATAATAAAAGTACCTCCTATGATAAAAGTGCCCACATAATGATGGGGTTTTGAGCCCCCAACCAAACCTCCAGGGCAGCTGGGCCTCAGCTCAGTTCAGTACTTGTCTCTCAACATATTTCCTTGTATCTAAGGTTATGATGTGTTATTAACAACAAGGTTGGATTATTTGGACTATTTATCTAGCACCTACTGTCCTGATTACGTATATGATCTTGTGCCGACCCTCAGAGATCTGTCAATGCTACAGGGGCGGGCCCTCGGAGAATGAAGCCAAACCAATCACAATGTGCTCAAGGGGGGGAGGGGCTAGGCTAACAGTTGTCATTATTTATAGGTAATTATAATCATATTTTACTGCTCTTTATGTAGAACCTGAATTTAAATCATTTTTACACTGTTAATATCTTCATTGTTATTCATCCTTCAGGCCAGATTGGACCCTTTGGCAGGCTGGATTTAGCCCCCAAACCTTATGTTTGACACCTGTGCCACCAGAACATCCCTGTCTAATGTTTGTTCTATAATACTGATGCAAAAAAAGAAAAAGTGCCTTCACCGTCTGTCTAATAAAACAGGTAAACTGGGTTGTTTTAAAGCTTCCACCTAATAAATACATAAATGTCATGACACGTCCATTCTCCATACATATTCAAAATATCTCAATGTGATACCATAATTGATTTCCTTAAATATTTCTTGAAGCATATCACTGAGGTGCTATTGCAACGAAAATGTGTAAATTGTCTCTGCAGTTTCCATCCTCTGTACCTGAGACAAAACTCAGCTTTTGACGTGACACATTTTGGTAAATGAAAGTGTTGATTTTGACGAGTATTGTATCTGTGAACTGCAGCATTAGTAGCAAAAAATACAAAAGGTAAAAGCTCAGGCAGCACACTTTGATTAGGCTGAACTTTATACAAACAAATTCTAATTTGGTAGATATTAATATGAAAAGTATGAAGTAAATTCAGTTTAAAGAATAAATTAGCAGAAGAGGTCAGTCAGTGGCTTAGAGTGGGTTGCATATCGAACAAAGGCCTTTTGTAAAATCAATATTTTATTTAAAGTTGATGGGAAAGTGCCTGCCCACACTATTTTACAAAATATGGATAAATTAAATATGGATAAATTAAACTGTAATACAAAGAAAGCATATGTTTTAAATCAACATGACAAACTTTTTCTAGTCACCCAGTCAACATGTTCATAATGCTCATTAAAAAAGACCCAAATATAACAAATATAGATAATTTAAGCATTCAAATGATATATAGCATCAAAAATAACAGGTTTATGAATTAACATTGTGTGTGTGTGTGTGTGTGTTTGCATCCCTATCTTTATGAGGACAGTGATGTGTTTACACAGTCACACCATGGGGACTAAAATGTAGTTCCTCATAAGGATTAAATATAAATGTAGGACCAAATAGTAAAATATAAATCTGTCTGAAGTATGTAAATATGTGCAAATTATGTTCCCTATAAACACTTTAGCTTGTTCCCATAAAGCATGAGGGAAACAGGCGCAAAGCAAAGTATTTTTCAAAGGTTTGAAGATGTGTTTACTTTTTTACATTTTACTTTATTTTATATACATATAAATATTTTAAAATATCTATTCAATTAAAACTTTTTGTATTTTTTTATTTTATTTTACATTCTTTATAATAAATTTGATTTAAATTTGTTTTAATGTATTTTTTTATTTTTTGAAAAAAAAAAGATGTATTTACACTCACTACCCAATGGCTTTTTTTTACCTACAAGTGACGATTATAAACTTGGTCATCATGAGACATGGAAAACAATGTGTGTGTGTGTGTGTGTGTGTGTGTGTGTAAATAAATATGAATAATACTGAATAACTAGATCACTCAGAGAGCACAGACCTCCCCAAAGCAGCACAAGTCTGCCAAGGTTTGGATCTGGATGTTCGTAACTTATTTGGAAACTATTGTTCCGTGTGAATAAAAAGTTATTAATAAAATTTATTTAAAAAATTAATAAAAAAATTTATAAAAATTTATTCAAAGCAACCCTGTGTATGTATAAATAAAATGGATCCATGTATGAGTGTATATATTTTTATTCATTTATTTAGTTATTGTTGATATTGTTTGTATGCTCGAGATAAATAAATGAAAATTAAATTGAAAAGATTAATCTGATCAAACTTGTAATCATTAGACTGCACATACATACTTAATTTAAATGAAGCAACAAAAAAAAGTTGGAAAAATATGAAATACAGCACGAGTGTCCGAATAAAAGCAATGAAGTTTTGACAGAACAGATGAGATTTTATACTTTCTATTTTGTGTGTGTGTAATGTTCCAGCGTGTCCCTACACAGACCTCCTTCTGCTGCTGGATCCTGTCCCATCCTGCCTTGATTCCATTAAATTCTTCCCATTCCAATCTCAAACAGCATCGGCTGTGACAAGTGTTGCCGTTCACCTTTTCACTCTTATCTCCCTCCTTCCACACAGTTCCTTCTCCTCTCTCTGCGCTCGGTTCTTCCCATGAAACCACTCCCAAACACATTCATGGTGGAAAGAAATAAACTCTGACAACTTCACTCCAACACACGAGTCCATGACGATGCAGACGTTAACAGAAAAAAAAAAAAACACTATAAAGCAGAGAAAGACAAAGGTTTGTCATCTGTGAGTCTTCAACATTTGTAAAATAATAGAAGGTATCTATGCCAGGGGTGGCAAACTCATTTTAGTTCAGGGGTCACATTCAGCTAAATTTGATCTGAAGTGGGCCGAACCAGTAAAGAAAAAAAATAAGTTAATATATAATTAATGTCAACTTCAAACTCTCTGTGTTTTAGAGGGAAAAAAAAGTCTAATTTACATTCTGAAAATAAACAATATTAGGCTTTAGTTTATCATTTACACATATACATTCTAACTCACAGATCACACTGGATCTACAGATGCACAAATAAATGGAATATTATTAAAATTGTACTTACTTCTCTTAAGATATTTCCAATTTTTCATATTTATTCTGATTATTGAGATTTTTTTTGGTGAAATTACACTAAGTGTCACTAAATGACAAAAAAAAAACATTTACAAAGATATTTATTTTTAACTTGTGAATATTTCTCAGTTATTGTGAGAGTGAAGTGAGAGTGAATGTGGATCACAAACTAAAATGATTCATATGTTAGTGTCATTTAATCTGATTCATCCAAAGGGCTGGACTGGACCCTTAGGTGGGTTGGTTTTGGACCGTGGGCCATATGTTTGACACCTCTGAACTATGCTGTGTTCCAATATCCATCCTTACTGCCCTTCCTTACTGTCTCTGGGTACAGGGGGTGTCATCTTTTACTGTCTCTGGGTACAGGGGGTGTCATCTTTTACTGTCTCTGGGTACAGGGGGTGTCATCTTTTACTGCCTCTGGGTACAGGGGGTGTCATCTTTTACTGCCTCTGGGTACAAGGGGTGTCGTCTTTTACTGCCTCTGTGTACAGGGGGTGTCATCTTTTACTGTCTCTGGGTACAGGGGGTGTCATCTTTTACTGCCTCTGGGTACAGGGGGTGTCATCTTTTACTGCCTCTGGGTAAAGGGGGTGTCATCTTTTACTGTCTCTGGGTACAGGGGGTGTCATCTTTTACTGCCTCTGGGTACAGGGGGTGTCATCTTTTACTGTCTCTGGGTACAGGGGGTGTCATCTTTTACTGTCTCTGGGTACAGGGGGTGTCATCTTTTACTGTCTCTGGGTACAGGGGTGTCATCTTTTACTGTCTCTGGGTACAGGGGGTGTCATCTTTTACTGTCTCTGGGTACAGGGGGTGTCATCTTTTACTGTCTCTGGGTACAGGGGGTGTCATCTTTTACTGTCTCTGGGTACAGGGGGTGTCATCTTTTACTGTCTCTGGGTACAGGGGGTGTCATCTTTTACTGTCTCTGGGTACAGGGGGTGTCATCTTTTACTGTCTCTGGGTACAGGGGGTGTCATCTTTTACTGCCTTCATCCATGACAAGTGAAAAACTAGAAAAGCACTCAGAGCGCAAACCTCTGCCAAAGCAGACCACCCCCCTTCAAATTAAAAGTTGGTGGTGATCCGGAAGAGATCCTGGATTCTGCATCACTTTGAAAAGTATTCTCCATTTAAAGTTACAATTTCATTATCTCATTTGCACAACAGTAGCCACCAGTGATGCGTGGGGCGACGTTTAAATGACCTGTAACCGACCGCGTTTTTAACTAACCCGCCCTCAGCTCGGACCCGCTTCTTTAAAAATGTAATCAATGGTCTTCATGAACATCACATGACCTTACTCACATACCTGCCATTATTTCTGTGTTAAAACCTGTAACACCCAAAGAGACATTTGAACCCAGTTTACACGGAAAACAAAACACGGGAGCTGTTCATCATCTTTAAAAACCTCAGTGAATGTGTCCCAAACCTGAACTTTTTTTGTTTGTATGTTTCCGGAGCTTCCACTCTCCTAACTCTCCTTCCTCTCTCTCTCTCTCCCTCCATACTGAAGGAGACTGAGCACAGTGTACGACACCTTCATGGACATTCAGTTTATGAAGCGTATTTACCAGGTTATTTTAATGTTTATCTCAAACAACCTGACTGACCGCAACCCCCAATATCATTACAAATATTTTTTAATGACCCGTAACTGTGGATGACCGCTGGCGACCCCTCACGTCGGGTCAGCCCATGGTAGCCACAGACCAGTTTGTTTACTGCCCTGTCTTCTGGAAGCTTGTGAGTACTCCATAAAGAAAATACACATTCAGGGTGGGGTGGTATTTGGTGTGTGTTCAGATGTTTAAACACAAAGGTAAATGATGCCGTCTGTGTTTGTTTCCTTGGTTACATCTCTGCTCTCTATCGACTTTTTAATCATATTTAACTCCGCTTCTTTAATTGATCTTAATAACTTTTTTAATTAGAATTTATTCTGAACTGTTTTTTTTTTATCTTAGAGCTATTTACATCCAGTATTATTTATTTAAGGGCTGATGTAATATGTTTGTATTTTTGTTGTGTGGAGCGGTGACTACTTTAAATTTCTCCATGGGGATAAATAAAGTATATCTTATGTTACATTTGTGTACAATGATCTACTGGGCACAGTTGTCTGAGATTAATATGATTATTTTATGTGTATCTTCATGTATTTGGAATGTGTGGAATAAATATTAAGTTATCTATCTATCTGTCTATCTGTCTGTCTATCTGTCTGTCTGTCTGTCATTAATTTTCTTGCCTATTTAGTTTTTTTATTTTCAGTTTTCTTGTCTACTTTTGTCCTTATTTCTTAACTTTTTCATCCATATGCCATTTTTTCATATCTATCTTTCTATGACATAAAACCTCTGACAAAAATACAAATATCTTGCCATCGTTATTGCTGATGAAAAAACATAAAACCCAAATTGGAGCATTTGCATTTCCTCTTCTCCTCAGACCCCCTGCAAATGTACAAATTAATTCATTTTAATTAAACTGCGGCTCCTATCTCTTCTTCATGATAATCACGCATGAGTTTCACTTGACTTGGCACAAACAGAGTTAGTTGTGCCACTTTTTCATGCATCATTAAAATACTACATTCACAAAAGAAGCTTCAAAGGGGTATTCGTTGGAAAAAGAGGGTATTAAACATGCGGCCTGTGAGCCAAAAACGGCCCCTCGAAGGTTCCAACCTGGCAGGCGGGATCCAACAGTTAAGGGGGTTGAACTGGCTTTAGTTAAGAGGTCACACATAAAAGTAAAATAGTACCATGATTATCTATAAATAATTAATTACTTTAAAGTTTCTTCCTGGTTTAATGTAATTTTAGTGTAAAGCATGAAATTAAGCAACATTAAATTACAAAATATTTACATTTACAAATTCCTTTAACAATAAAATATGAATAACCTGAACAACTTGAAATTTCTAAAGAAAATTAAGTACAGTTTAAAAAAATATAGTGACTTGCTAAATGTTTTATGCCTTTTGTAGATATAATCAGTAACACGTGTATAAATGATAAGTAAAATTACACTTATTTTTCATAGAAATTACATTTTTTCAGGTTATTTGCATCTTTCTTGTTTGGATAGTTTGTAAATGTTAATATTGTCATCATTTAATAGTAGTTTTTTGCACTAAACAAGGGAAAAATTAGCAGTTGTCATTATTTATAGGTTAACATGTTAGTATTTTAATGTGTCTGACCCATTTGAGATCACATTGGGTTATAAAAATATATTTCTTTTGTCGATCTGATCCAGAATGCACATGTATAAATGATAAGTTGAGGAATAAATTTGATAAAATTGTACTTATTTTTCATAGAAAGGTTATTTCTTTCAGGTTAACCACATCTTTTTTTGTTTAGTTTGTAAATGTTAATATTTTATGTTTTTTTTGCATTACAATGAAGAAAACATTTGCAGTTGTCATTTATAGGTGAATATGTTATGATTTAATTATTTTATTTCTTTTTTTTTTACCAAATTGGGTTATAAAAACATGTACCTTTTGTAGATCTTATCTGCAACACATGTGTATAAATGAAAACTTGAGGCATAAACTTAACAAAAATTACACTTATTTTTCATCACAAATGTCATATTTTTTTCATCTTATTCACATCTTTTTTCTTTGGTTGTAAATGTTAATATTTTCATCATTTAATGGCAGTTTTAATAGGAAACATTTGCAGTTGTCATATACATAGATGAACATGTTATGATTTTAATTGTCTGACCCATTTCAGATCAAATCGTGCTGAACGTGGGCCCTGAATGAAAGTGAGTTGGACGCCCCTGTGTTTGAGCATCTCCTGGTGGGTCAGGTGGTGGTGTGGTGGGGACCTGCAGTGGACAGCGGCGTCCTCTCACAGCGCTGCCGACTCACATTTTCCAGAGCGTTGGGAAGGAAAAAGGCTCCTCTGTGCTTTCATTCTCTCTCCTCTCCTGCTTTCACTCTTTATCTCCCTCCCTCTCCTCTCCTCTCATCATCCTCCACAGCCGGGGCGTCATTGTGGCCCTGTGTGTGCATTGTTTGATGTTGTTCTAGAAGTAAATAGACGCGGCAAACACTTGACACAGTTGTTAAACAGAGAGCGTCTAAATGTCTCCTAACTCGACATCAAACACTATGCTAATGTCTGCTGCATTAGTGATAGGGAGCGCAGCGGAGAGGAGGGAAAGTGTACACAACCAACACAGCTCGGTGTGACACAGCCACAACGCAACGCTTCAGCTACACATCACAGCACAACACACCTAGTGCGCCGCACAACAAGAAAATGAACACAGAGGAGTGGCATGAAGAGGCTCTTTTTTGATGCTCGGTGTGATTTGGAGAGCAGTGGATACAAGAGCAGCAACACTTACAAACACTTACAAATGATTTAATGCCACTGCTTATGTTAAACATTTCCTACACAATGATAATTCAATTACAGCCACTTTCCTGGTTAGCCATAAACATGTATGTATGAGGACAGCTGATGATTGCGATTCTTAATCAGATTAATCACAGGGTTACTGTGGATTAATTACGATTAATAATAATCAGTGGTGCGCGGCCTGACCCCAAGTGAGCGGGCGCCTGCGGTCACCAACGACAACCTGGTAAATCACTTTAATTAAAATTTTAGGTACAATTTTCTATTATTATTCTACTGCCCTCTAGAATGTTGCGACAGCTCCCATTCACTTTGAATGGACGTTCCCAGTGTTCTGTGGGCATATTTTATTCGATAACCGCCCACTGCACCATTAACACCTGCTGCCAATGGAGTTTTGTCACTTCAGATTCATGGTACCATATCACTCCACAGGTTGTTCGGCCACTTTAAAAGTAAATATTTGCTACGTTGTAATGGTTATTTTATCCAGTCTGTTAAAGCAGTAGGGCCTATGTCTATGGAATCGTCTGTTTTTTCTCAAAATAAACTGGATTAACCCGTAGAATAAGCTGGAGAATGTATGGCCCACACATGACTATCGGGAAATATATTTCTGATACACTTTATTAACTGAATTTCTGTGAAGGTGACGTACGTGGTCAGTATCCTACGGTATGGAGGGAGCAAGAGAGAAAATAAAGTTGTGATAGTGGAAGTTCTGGAAACATACAAACAAAAAAGTAAGGTTTGAACACATTCACTGAGGTTTTTAAAGATGATGAGTGACTCCCAGTGTTTCTTTTGGATGGAAACTGGGTTCAAATGTCTCTTTGGGTGTTACAGGTTGTCGAACCCTGGTTTCGATGCTGCGCGTTGATAACTTTTGAATGATGACATATTCAACATATTAACATATTAACTTACAATGACATCAGATTTGACCACAGAAATAAATGCAGGTGTGAGTAACGTCATGTGATGTTCATAAAGACCATTGACTACTTTGTTAAAAATGTGGATTGAGAAGCGGGTCGGGTCTGTCCTTTTCAAATATATTCTTACGGTCAGAGTTATGGGCAGGCTACTTTAAAAAAAAAAAAAAAGGTCTGTTATGGGTCATTTATACATCGACCCGTGCATCACTGATGGTTAAATACAAAGAACATTCCTGCATCGTAGCTGGTTGTGTTCTAAACTGAAGGGACTTTGATCATTTCAAACATCCATAGAGTTACATTCTCAGTGGATCTGGGAATTTGTCCACTTGGAGATTTTACCAACTCTAATTTTAAACCAACTGATGCAATTAAACTCACAACAATCCTTTTGACAATTACGAAGAAATGTATTACATTAAAGTGGAAATCAGATATCTCCCTCCTAATTAAAATGTTCCTTTCTTAAATCAATAGCTGTGAACCCCTGGAGAAAACGACTTTTTGGATTCAGAAGACGAGTAAGACCTATTACAAAATATGGCAACCGTTCCTAACTTATATGGACACTCTGCCAGCTCTCCAGGTTGACTATTATCTCTGTTATCAGTCGGCTTGTCTCGACATGACGTAACAGTTGTGTTGCTCTGTCTCTGCAAAAATGTTTATCTTTGTTTTGTTTGTTTTTTCTTCTCGCCTCCAATTACTGCTTGGTGTTCTTTCATACTGAATTGATTTTAATGCTATTTTATTAGTCTAAATTTTGTTGTGCATTGTCTACTGTCTTGTCTTTATTATTTTATATCTTCACCCTGTTAATGTTCACTATATCCTGTATTTTACTCACGATGGGTCATGACTACTATTCTGTCCTTGTTTTTGGAAAAATTTTAAAAAGAAAATATTCCAAAAAAAGAGGTTAAATATTCATTCATATTAATTGCATTTAAGTTTGCATGAGCAAATAGACTCAAGACAAGAAGGGAATATATGTACACTTAACATGTTTGTCTAAACCAGGTAATGCGTTAGCCTAAGTGCTAGCATAACTAGTGTTGCTCAATTTAGCGATGACTGGCCATCAGTAGCTGCATTTCCATTACCCTTAGAATATTGAAACGTCTGAAAAACCTTTTTATCAATATTTCATTAGGGGGTTTTTCCCCCTGAAATTCCATGTTTCCAGGTTTTTTTTTTTTTTCTGCTGTACAAAGTAAAAAGTCAGTAACTGCACAGACACCAAACTGACCGAAAAATGACCTTGTTGTTGTTCAGCCTCAGTAGTTGTAGGTAAATTATTGGACATAAGGAAGTTATTGTTACTGTACATTAACTTGTTCTACAAAAACCACAGTGTACCTTATATATGGATTAATTGTTGTAGTGCTTAGTGAAGGGGAATTTCTCATGAGTTTGACTTCACGGGAACCCTTATAGTGCAGTAAATACATTAATTCCATAAAGTTTTTCAGTCTAATACAGTAATAAACTAATAGTCATAAACTATTGGGGCAGGGTCCTAAATGGACATCGGTAAGAACACAGTGATGGTCTTTACTGTATTATTGTTTTGTTTTACTAGTACTTTTTGCAGTTATTGTACAAACACTCACCAATTTTCTCCAAAACGACAGACATTTGAGATGAGATATTTAATTACATGATGAGGAATGATTTGAATGTTGGAAAAAACACAGTAACTCATTCTCATAAAAAAATGCAGTTACTGCCTTTTTACTTTGGAGGACAGAATAACACTATTTACATATTGCAAATTTCCCAGGGTAATGGAAACACAGCTAATGATAGTGTAATATTTTATAAATGTGTTGTTGATATTAAATATTACAGCTGTTTCTGTTCATATAAATGATTGGAAATGTTGGTATTTGAGCTGACCCCCCCCCCCCCCCCCCCCCCTCCATTCCTGAAGTGTACCTGTGGGTTGTTGTGTTCATGTTGTGTGTCCATCAGTCTCTGTTGACCCCAGTGTTTTCTCCTCCATTCACCCGTGTTTTCCTCAGACGTTTCCCACCGATCTGTTTCTGCCCGAGTCTGTGAGGAAGAGAATTTATGAGATCCAGAGTGATGGTCTGACAGGGGGAATGATCCTCTCAGACGGCTGAGGCTTTCACACCCGCTGTCATCCTCATGTCCAGCACACGTTTTTCTTGTGTGCTGCCCCCCCCCCCCCCCCCTTCCACTGGACTTTGCTCTCCGTCTCTTTTCTTCTCTCACTTCCTCTTATGTGTTCGTCTTGCTCGCTCTCGACGCTATGTCCCTCTTTTTTTAATCTTTTGCAAGGATATTCTGTCAGGAACAAAATAGACATTTAAAAAGGGTTTTTCCATCTTCTTTTGTTGCCATTATTTCCTTTTCACAAAAGAAAATATACAAGTGGCATCTAAAGAGAAAATAGTTCAAATGACGTCCAGATGCAAAATACTGGAAAATTCTCTCCCTTTTTGTTTTTTTTAACCCATCACTAGCAACTAGGAGCAGTGGGCTGCCATATGAGGTGCCAATGGAGTTAAGTGCCTTGCTCAAGGACACATCAGCCAACAACAATAACTGTCTGCCAGAGCTGGGACATGAACAATGGATGACCCGCTCTACCAACTGAGCCGCCTACATTTACTCTGACAATTAGTATTCCTCAACACACACCGAGTGAAGAGTTAAAAAAATCAACTGTTTTTGCCAGAGTTTGTTTGTTTGTTTGTTTGTTTGGGGGGGAGGAGTTTAGGAATTTTACTTCCTCCCACTCCTTTTTGATTAGAAAAATTGACACGTTGATTGATGTTTTGATGATTTTCTGTGTTCAAAATAAAATAGATTTTGTTGAATTGAACTTTCACTCATTTTTGGTTAAATGACCAGATTTTTTATTTGGCCCAATATTAATTAGTTGGATTAGATTATTGTAATCATCTTGTGTGTATATCCGTCTGTCTGTGTGTGTCCGCAGAAACATATCATGGTATAACTCAATGAATACTTGAGATATCGCCATAAAATTACATGGGCACATACATACAGCTAATGTGCATCAGATGCAATGATCTATTTGACTAAAGGTTACGTTATAACCCAAGAACAGAGGGTCACAGAACTTTCAGATTGGTACCAAATGACCCAGAATAAAGATTTCTACAATTCTCATAAGTGGTGTTATCACCTACAACCAATAATTTTTTAGACCTCTGGAGGTCAAAGGTGACATGTGTCAAGTATAAACATATGACGATTTAATCAATACTGGATATTATGATAATATTACACGCACTGACGCATATATACACAAAACAAAATTATCAATAGTGCAAAAGGTCAAAGGCCAAGGTCGCATTTAACAGAAAGTTCAAAATCACATTATTGTGTCTAAACCAAGAGTGGGTTGACAAAGAAACTTGAGATTCTCACAAAATAGGGGCGAGATTAGGAATTCTCTGAATACTAGTTCCCTCCAGAAATTTGCTGTGTACGACAGTAACTGACATGAAGCTCAGAAATACAAACTTCTGTCGGTTGAATGGACTCCATCATTGACTTTCAATGGCTTTATCCACTATCAAAAAACGTCAAACACACACACACACACACACACACACTAATTTCTGGATTAAAAGTAGCATAACAGTGGTGCAGAGGGATTTATTAATGATCAGACGCTGCCCTTTAAATTCGTCTTTTTGCACGTGTGTGCGTTTCAAGACTTTAATTCACACTTATAAAAAAGCGCAGAGTGCCACGGCGCTGTCACTCTGATTGATGTCAAACGTTCTTTTAGTGTGGACTGTCCCCGTGTTGAATCCGTCTGTGTTGCCTGCTTGGTTTTCCCTCTCATGCTACTGAACCCACTGAGGAGGAAGAGGACTAATAAATTAACCAGTCTCCCTTGTTCCCGATGCTCCAAACTGAAAGTGATGGATGTGAATAAATGGCCCATATAAAAGCAGTGGGATTCATGCAGTGGGTTTGGTGCGTCCTCTGTGCCATATTAGATCTGGGAGTGTCACTGTGATGTGTCTCATGAAAATGTAGGCCATGTCCACACAGAGGATGGAGGGAAGAACATTTTATACACAGACAAGTGCATTAGCACAGACTCACGAGGCATGCAAATATATCCCCAACAGTTATATATTTATACGACAGCTTTTTATTCAACTTTGAGGAAGCACTTTTAGTAATTTCCAGTTTGAAGAACAACTGGAATTTGCCTTTTTTAAACATTTGTTTTCCTTTAATAAGTTGTAGGGATGTGACTTTTGGTCCAAAAATTCGCTAGAAACTAAGGGTTGACTGATACATCGATCGGCCGATATATCGGGCTGATATTTGAGTTTTTTAAGTGTATCGGCCTATTCGCACGTGGTTTTGCCGATATTACCGAAAGTGTAAACAGCAATATAACACAAAAAACAATATAGAAATAAATCAAGAATTGTGCATTGTATGTACTTTGACCCACTCTAATAATCAAGTAATGTTCAAAACACAAATATATTTGTATTTTAACATAAAAAGTGTCTTGGTGCTTTTAAACAACCTGTATAAATATTTAAAACAATTAAAGTTACAAACAAGTAACATATTGTGCACAATACTGAATTTCAAAGTGAAAATAGTTCTCCTAAAATATGGAAAGTGTAATGTGAACAATGTTTGCAATTGTTTTAAATATAATTAAGTATTTGATGTTGTACAGGTTAACTTATTATTATTTTAATTTTTTACTGTTAAATGTTTCTTTTTAACTTGAGACCTGGAATATTTGTCATTTATTGATTGATTGATTGATTGATTTTTTACCCATATCAACCCCAAATATCGGCTTAAGGAAATCGTCAGTCCATATCGGCCCCTGGCCAAGGGTAATGAAAAAAAAACAGTATTGTATCGGCCATTAAAATACTTGTATCGGTAGAAACTAATCGAATATAGAAAGCTCCCCCTCACCGCTCATGTACACCCCCACCCCCAAAACACACACGCGATGACAGAAAGGGTAAAAGAGGTAACCAAATGTTTACTGAATAAACAAGAATATTATAAATCACACAACAACGACATGTTGATCTTCCCTGAATAATTCATCTCATATTCTGCATGAAACAAGTAAAGTTTTTGATTTGGAAATCATAACAACCACAGCCAACACTATATTTCATTTTTACTGTCTATAGGTGGAACTGGGTGAAACAGCTGATTTCAGTTTAATGCACGTTGTCACTTCTGCATTGATCATTATTGAGAGAAAGTGGCTCCAAACAATTACGAGATCTAAGTTTTTGTTCCGTGATGGTTTAAAATAAATCACTCATTCCAACACATACTGTTTTGAGAATACACACATTATATTTTGTTGACCCCAGGAAACCTGCCGGGACTACTTTCGCTTTGACCAAAACTGGACTAGAACTCGACTCACAGGACACTGTTGGGGGTAAGTCACTGTGGGTGCACCAGAGTAAAGACACTGATCCCATACAGAGTCCTGTGAAAAATACTGAACTATCCCTTTAAATGATGGATCCCATCCACTACTTGGTGAATTTCAGCTCTTCCCCTCAGGTTGGAGGTTCAAAATGCCTGCGTGCAAGACCAAAAGGTTCTGTTCAACAATAGCAGGGTAACGTTCTGCAATTATTCCCTGTGGTTCTGATCCAAACCCCATCTGCAGTATGGGGGCTGACAGCACAGGACTCTGAAACAACTGGACCAAGTTTAAAAGCTTTAACAAAACTTTACATTCCAGTCCACTTCAGTTAAGGATAAGGACCAAGGTCTGCAAAGATGTTGGCAGTCCTGGTCCTTGTCCTGGTCTGGTCTACCTATGCAGCCAATTCCCTGTACTCTGAACCAAATTTCTCCCTAGGGAGACTAATAAAGTAACCTTGAAGGTATAGATCAGGTCTGCTCAGTCCTGGTCCTCGAGAGCTACTATCAAGCATGTGTTAGAGGTTTCCCTCTTCCAACACACCTGACAGTCATTATCAGTCTGCTACTGACCATGATGAGAGGTTTATCATTTCAATTAGGTGTGTTGGAAGTGGTATCCATCTAAAACACAGGTGTCAAACTCCAGTCCTCGAGGGCCGGTGTCCTGCATGTTTTAGATATTTCCCTCTTCCATGTGATTCAGTTTAACCCTTTAACTCCTGAGAACTAACAAAATAATTGGTAACATGAGCAAAGTAAAGACACAAATGGCAGAAAATCAAAGAAAAATACTAAAATAAAAGATAAACAAAATGTAGAAAAAGAAACAAAATGAACAACAAAAAATAATAAATATTTACAAAATGACAAATAATGTGGAAAATTTAGGGGGGAAAAAATTACGAAAGAAGAAAACTAGTATTGAAATTTGGTCCCAGCAATTTTAATTTTGCCTTTAAAAAATGTTTAAATAAAATAACAATAAAAAAAAAAAAAAATCTTGCTTTTTGGCACCTTGTCCATGCACAAAACTAAAACGGTTGAATTTTTCTGAATATTTAAACTAAAGCATCCATTCAGAACACATCAGCACTGACATTTAAAGAGTTAATAATCAGCTCCTTATCAAACTGATAATGATGCAATGGCCTCAAGGTGTAATGGAAGAGGGAAACATCTAAAACATGCAGGACACCGGCCCTCGAGGACCACAGTTTGACACCCCTGATCTAAAACATGCAGGATAGTAGCTCTCGAGGACCAGGACTGAGCAGACCTGTCCTCTCAACAGCACATATGATCCTCTTCAGACCAGCCCTATATGTTCATTTATTTTTATATCCTGTCTACAGCACTTGTCAGTCTGTCCGTTTGTGTTTTGACCTGCTGTGTTACTGTCTTGGTTTGTTTTGTGTATGTTTTTAATTCACTTTTACCTGCAACCAAATCTACCTTCAGGTACAAATAAATTCACCTGACCATTACCTCAGCTCATAAGAATAAAAAAAAAAAGTGGACTTAACATGGAGGACAAAACAGAAAACTCTCTTTTGTACCTAATTAAAATATTTGCAGCCAACTCGGTACGAAACACATGAAAAGATTAATTAAATGATTCTCAGTGAGTTGTACTGATTAGAAGGACTTGAGCTTAACAGACACCGAGGAATATTTTAAACAAGGGAGAACAGATAAGAAAATATGAAGACACAAAAGGTTTTTTTTTTTTAATTCTTATTGTAACATAACCTTCATAGCCAGACTGCAGATATGGTCAATGTTTTAACTTTAATATAAATACTTCAGGGTACATTTCCTAGTCTTTTCCGGAAATCAGACACATCCTTTTGTTAATCTATGTTGTTTTCCAAAGCAGTTTTTACACCCGTTGTCACTTCCACACCTTGATCAAAATGATAATTAGTGAAAACCACGCTGCATGTAAATGGGATAACCTGAACGCTAGACTGAGTTTCTGAGGGTAAACTTTACCTGTAGTTTAACGTTAATACATTATATTATTGTAAAATAAAACTAGTGAAATTAGAATTACATTTTAGATTTCAACATATTTTAATGCTGGATTTTAAGGGTTCATATAATGACAATAATCAAGTGGAAAGAAGAATGATAATTTAATTGATTTCACCACCACTGGAGGGAAAAAATGTAAATGATCTATTTCTGGTGGGCAATAAAAACTGAAATTAATAAGGATTCAAGGATATTTATTGTCAAACCAGTTCATTTCCTTGGTATGAAATTTGTATTGGGGTCCGGGGTTGAGTCATAAATAATTCTAGACAATATTTAAAGATATAAACACATTATAAATTATGTATATACGAAAAAAATAAAGAAAGAAATAATCGACGTGAGTTCTTGTGAATGGTTGTGAACTTCTGTGACCGCTAGAGACAGCGTGTGTGTTCATGTATTCGTGAATTGTGAAGAAGAGAAGAGAGTGTATGTTTTCAAAATCTCACTTGTGTTGAATTGGTGGACCGTTGTTTTTCCCCAGATCCCCCACCCCACCTTTAACGTAGAACAGAAGCATCGTCAGTTGCACCAGGGTTTGTTTTGCTGGGAAAATAAAAGAACATGTTTTAAAAGGAAATTCAAACTTTTCTTATTTACACTATAGACATGATATGGAAGAGGTGTTGATAATATTAAAAGATGTCTTATGTACTCATCAAATCACTGAGTGAATGTTCCAGAACTTTCTCCAAGAACAAAACAGAAGTGATTGTTTTCGGCCCTAAAAAAAAAAAGAAAGGTCAAAGGTCAGTGCTCACCTTGAGTCGACATCACTGAACTCTACAAACCAAGACAGATATCTGGGTGGAATTATTGACTCATACCTGAAATTTAACAACAGTTTAAAATCTATTACCCAGTCTGTCTATTAACACCTAAAGAACATCGCTGGAATCGAGCGTTTTCTGTCCAAACCAGACACAGAAAAACTCATTCATTCATTTTCAGTAAATTACATTATTTTAATAGTGTCTTCACTGGTCTAAACAAAAAAAAAAAAAAATAACTCGGCAGCTACAGCTGATCCAAAACGCTGCTGCCAGAGTCCTGACCAGTACCATTAAACTGGACCACATCACAGCGCTCCTCAAATCCTTACATTGTCTTCCTGTGGGTCAAAGGTCACAGTTCTAAATCGTACTCCTGGTCTATAAAGCACTAAATGACCTTGGACCCAAATCCATCCTAGACCTGCTGGTTCCATATGAAGCATCCAGAGCCCTGAGGTCATAGGTCATCAGGAACAGGTTTACTGTGTGTTCCCTAAATCAGAACCAAACAACATTTTTCTTTCTTTCTTTCTTTATTGTAATTCAATGTCAATACAAAGCATGAGTCCTTTTCAGGTTATAGTTCAGTACATGTTACAAACTCATATAAGATTATTATATGAGCATGTAAAACGTGAACAAATGTAAAATAGTTTTTATTAATGCTACCATATGTGTTGTATATTGAAATAGTATTTCACATTTTCCCTATATTAAATTAAAATGACAAATATTAGTAGGGACTGTTTTGCAATCCCCAAACATTGGTTGACATGTCACGACCATCTATACAGAAACCTACGCCCATGACTGTCAGTTCATTTAAATCAGGCCTGAAAACATTACCGTTCACTGGAGCTTTGACTGAAATTAGTAATTGTCTTTTAAATGTTTTTATGTCTCTTATTTAATTGTCTTTTAATGCATTTGACCTTTCTTATATGTTTTATGTAAAGCACCTTGAATTGTCCTGATGTGATTTACAAATACATTTGCCTCGTATCAGACAAGCCATTGTTTGGTGAACACACACACACACACACACACACACATTCAGATTTTTCACCCTAACAAAAACATATCTATAAGATGGTTTAAGGTCAAATAATAAATGCGCATGGAGGTGAGTCTTTGTGTATCATGTTGAAACCAAGCTCCGACCATCAACCAGATGGAGCGAGGAAAGGTGAGAACGATGGACGAAGCAGGGGGGAAGGAGAGAGAGAGAGAGAGAGAAGAGGCAGCTGTTTGGAAAGGCCGAACGCCCAGACACACAGAGACTTATTACAGTCACCGACTAATTACAACGCACTAACGGGCGCACGACTCGGCCACAACACCCACACCTGAGACCTGTCATTGGCCGAAAGAGGGGCTAATTTCAGCCAACGGGAGGTCTGTGCTACAACCTTTAATAAATAACAATGCCCCTGGATTCAGACATGTGCACCTGCGCCAATTAACAGGTTACTAATTGGCCGGTGAAAAGCAGGATATTACAAAAATGTCAGTTTGACTCAGCGGACTGATTGAGCCACAGGGGACGAAGAGTTTGACGTCTGGGACTCTTCAGTCTAAGGAAAAAAAAAAAAAAACACATTTATGTTGTTTTCTGTTTTTTTGTTGCAATGTGTCTGTGTGTTAAATGATAAAATGCTGTTGGTGTTTTCACTTGAAGCCTGAGGTTATAAAATGTAGACAGAAAACAATGAAAAACAGCTACAAGACACCGTAAAAAATGAAAATAAAAAATAAAATGAGTAAATAAATAAATAGGGATGTCAAAATCAAAAGCATTAAAATGGATTAACCCATTATTGTGATTAATCTGATAAAAAAAATTTTTACACAATTAAAAATGGAAGAGTTGTTTATGGTTGTTTTGTTCCGACTGTTGAAGGTTTTGAATAAATATGTTCATTGCATAAAGTATATATGGTGTTTTTTCTGTATTTTACAAGAATATTTTGAATACATTTGGGATTTTAACTTTTTTTGTGTGAATTGTAGTGAATTTTTGCATGTTTTCTCCCTGTGCTTTCAGGGGGAAAAATAGATATTTCTATAACATCATTCTATTAGAGCTGCACAATATATTGTTTGAGCATCGACATCACAACGTGTGTGTAATAGTCGCATCACAGGTCCTGCAATTATTTAGATTTTTTTTAATTCACATATTTATTTATTTGTAATTTTTAGTTTTTTTCTTCTTTTTTTTTTATAGAAGCGTTTATCCCCTGAACCCCCCCCCCCCCCCATTTTCCCCTCTCTCTTAGAACCCATAATAAAGTCAGCATTAAAGAAAGAACAAAAAGGGGGGGGTTGATCCATGCCTCAATAATGTGATGGAATAAAGTCTTTTAATTCTGAAAGGCGTGAAAAGAAAGAAAGAAAAAAAACTTTAATTTATATATTTGTCATATTTTAATCTTTTATTTAATTGCAATTTTTTTTTTCATTTTTGTATTTATTTATTTTTATTTACTTATTTCGGCAACAGAAGGATGACACAGAAACATATGTTCAGTGTCGACCACTAATCTGTTTGACCATTTGCGTCGTCACCACACAGCTGTTATTTACTCCTGAGGACTTTTTTTTTCCATATTGCAATATATAGCACAGCGTTAAAAAATAAATAACAAAATAAATAAAATCACAATGTCAGTTTTTTCTAATATCATATAACCCTAGTTTCTATCAACAGCACTTTAGTCTTATTTTGTTTCTACGACGACAATTGTAAAAAGAAGAATGTTTTCAACGTAAATAAAAACATCCCCAGTTAACCTAATTACTTTCTAAATATTCCTCCATCTGTTTCTTCTTACTTCACTTTTCTAGCCTTTTATTCTCATCTGAACTTTTCAGACGTGCCACTGTTTTCACATTCTAAATTACTTTGTATTTTATCAGTTTACAGATTTATTATATATTCTACTATGACACAATATGAGGTTTGACATTTGCAGCCAGTTTCCTTTTTCGTAACTGGAGCTGTACTTGTATAATTCATGTATTATTATTATTTTTTTTTTTAGTTTGTGCTTCTGCTTTACATGTTGTCAATAACCAAATCATGTTGTGTGTTTTCCGAACTATAAGTCATTCCTGAGCGTAATTCATACCAGCCAAATAATGCTTAATAAAGACGGAAAAACATACAAACCATATTTTTCGGACTATAAGTTGCAGTTGTTTTTTTTTCATAGTTTGGCCAGGGGTGTTCCATTTCACCCCTTAGCTCTACCCCTACCCCTACCCCTACCCTTTCCCCTTCAAATGGAGCTATAAGGGATAGGGCTAGAAAAGCAACCCCTATGAATTTGGACACGCTTTCAACACTCATCTATGTGACAGTTCGCTCCTCCAGTTGTTACGGAACCAAAAATGGGCTAAAAACAGAAAATGTCCATTATCCGTTTTTTCCATTATTAAACACAAAAAAACACAAAAAACAAAAAACAAAAAAAACCACATTATCCATTTCTTCATTTTGGTTTTGGAAACAAATAGTGAAGAAATTGTTTTTTTGTTGTCCTATTTTTGGTTTTATTTTGAAAAATGAACGAACGAATAATACATGGATTGAACTGGACCCTTAGGTGGGCTGGATTTGGCCCCTGGACCACATATTTGACACCTCTGTGTTAACAGATAATTTATTCAACTGCAGTCCACGAAATAAAATGAAAAATGTTAGCGTTAAAATACACTGCACATCATTATTATTTTATCTTATTACCACTCAGTTGTGGGTTTTGAATTCCTTCCTTCTACTTGTCCTCGTGCAACGTGAAGCTGCCATGACAAGGCCAGTGACAGAATAAGTAGAAGAAACACTCAGAGTAGATGCATAAACTGTGCAGTCGTGGCTCAGGAGGTAGAGCGAGTCGTCCAATAACTCAAGAGTGTGTTTTGAATCCTGTTCTGTCCTAGTTATGAGCTGTTGTGTCCTTGGGCAAAACACTTCACCCTCCTCATCTTCACTGCTGCTACTCACACTGGTGTATGAATGCACTGCAAAAACACAAATAATAACCCTACCAAGTATACTCTGTCTCATTTTTAGTCGAAATAAAGTTACTCGTCAGGTGATTTGGTCTTATTTTAAGTGTGATGAGATATTTTGAATAGAAATAAGATAAATACATCTGGTAAGAGTTTCAGTGGTGGTAAAGCTCAGTTGGTAGAGCGGGTCGTATATTAACCAAAGGGTTGGCAGTTCGATTCCTGCTCTGTTGTGTCCTTGGGCAAGGCACTTCACCCTCCTTGCCTCCAGTGTCACTCACACTGTGTATGAATGAATGAATGTTCAGTGGTGGTCGGAGGGACCGTAGGCAAGAAATGGCTGCTACACTTCTGTCAGTCCGCCCCAGGGCAACTGTGGCTATATATGTAGTTTACCACCACCAGAGGGAGCGTGTGAGAGTGAATGAATAATGGATCAATAATGTAAAACACTTTGGGTGCCTGAAAATCGCTATAGGAGTCAAATCCATTACTATTATTAAAGGGGTTGTAGGTGTGAATTGTCAGTCTGCCCCAGGGTAGGTGTGGCTATATATGTAGTTTACCACCACCAGAGTGTGAACGTGTGAGTCAATGAATAATGGATCACTCATGTAAAGAGCATGCGTTCACAGAAAAGTGTTATCGAGTATAAATCTATTCCAAATAAAGTGTCACATGGATCCTTTACCCCAGCAGCATTATTAATACTTATCAATTATGTTATTTAATTGGATGATTTATTTGTCTCATTAAGTGAGGAATTAGTTTAATTAGAACATAAAGAAATAATGTACGCATTGTTGTAAAGGAATGTGAACATGATGGGAAAAATAATAGTTTGAAAGTTTGCTGAGTTGTTTTTAATGTGATGTACAGGATGGGTTTTAAAAAAGTACGACTTCTGCCCAAAACGTTTTTGGTTTAAATCATTTTTATCTTGTTAAATGTACACTTTTTTTTTTTTAATTTGTTGTTGTTTTAAGTTTTTTAAGTTGTTGTTGGTTAACTAAGTAAAGTTCATTCATTCATTCATTTCCCAAAAGTTTTATTTATTTATATCTGAATTTATAAAACACTATTCCTTTCCACCTGTAATATACATGTGTATCTCAGCATATTTTAATTAATTATTTTGTGATAAGCACAAACAATAGATACGAAGGTGTTTCAATAATAATAATAATAACAATAAATCATTGTATCAAGAAATCAATGAAAAGCAAACATATTATCAGAGTGAAAATCATAATGAGAGCAAAAATATGACAACAAAACTTAGTCATAATTACTCCAGTTATGTTTCTGAACTTTTGTTTGAATAATTACATCACATTATCACACATATTGCCTTCCATCTGTTAGGTATTGATATGAATATGTACACAAAGTCAAAGAACATGTGAAACTACTTGGTTAAACTGAAAAAATTACTTCACTGATGTTGTAAAAGTGTATAACATTTAACTGATCATCACATTTTGAATATCTAAATAAATACCTTTAGTTTACTGTGTGTGAGAAAACACTACAGCAGGGGTGTCAAAGTCATTCTAGTTCAGTTCCACATTCAGCCCAATATGATCTGAAAAGGTCCAGACCAGTAAAATAATGTCAGTGAAAAGAGTCAAATTACATTATAATAATGTTTCCCTCAATATGTGAAGAACATCAACAAGAAAAAACAAGTACAATTTTAACCATTTTCTACCTCAGTCTATCAGTTTGTCATTTGCACATGTGCAGAACAAACTTACATTTCAATTACAAATACACTAAACATTTAATAACAGGCAGAATATGTGTAAAATAACACTTATCTTTAGACTTTTCAGCTGCTTCATATTTGTTCAGTTATTTATTCAAGTTTTTGTCAAAGAACGGTTTGTTAATATAAGGATTTTCATGTAATTTGACTTTTTTTTCATTAAAATCTACAGTTTTCATTATTTATCTGTAATTATGATCATATTTTACTGCTCTGACTTAATGTAAATCTAATCATCCTGCATGTAGAACCTGAATTAAAGTCATTTTTACACCATTAATATCATCATTGTCATTAATATCATCACTCTTATTCATCCTACGGGCCAGATTGGACCTTTTTAGCGGGCTGTATTTGGCCTCCGGGCCTTATGTTTGCCACCTGTGATATAGAATGTTTGGTGGTTACTGTCAAACAAATGTGCGGCCGAGTCGTAATGCGAGCTGTGTTTAAAGTGTTTGATGTATTGTTCCTTGTGTGTTGTGTATTCATTTGTGTTCACAGATATCTGCCGACACTCGCTCTTGCTTTTCCTTGCATTAAATCTCTCCTATCTGTCTCCTTCCACTCCTTATCCCTGCATCTCTCATTCAGAATCTCTGCTCTTATTCTCTTGCCGCTGCTCTTTAATGCCTTCCTCATTCCTCTCTGCTTTTTCAGCCTTGTCTTGTGGCTTTATCCCTCATCTCCTCGTGGCTGATGCTCCCCCTCTTTATACCTCCTGTCTTTCTCTATCTGCCGCCGCATGCTTGTTTAGATCCTCTGCCTTCTATTCCCTTATCGCCATTAATTCATCCTGTCTCTCTTATTTCTCTGCCATCTTCTCCCTCTAACTCTCTCTTTTCTGTCTTGCTATCCCTCTTTCGCCCTTGTCTTTCTCTCTGCAGCTGCACACTTAAAGACCCTTGCTGCATTATCCTTTTAATAAAGGCCTGAGCAGGAAGCAGGGAGGCAGAGGACGGAGACAAAGAAGAGGCCGCCGCTGCCACAGCAGCCTTCAAACCTCATTAACTTTTGTCTTGTTGCGGCAGACGCACACACACACACACACGCACACACACACACACACAAACACATGTGTGCTCGCAAACATACACGCCGCCCACTCGTCGTCGTACTGTACATGCAATTACTCAACACGTTCAATGTTATTGTTCAAGCCTCTAGTGTATGGAGTGATTTTTGGGACAAAAATTAAGCGTATTCACAGGAAGGTAATCCGTACATATTTGGATATATATGCATATGACGGGGTATTAGGGCCACACATAAAGAAAAAAAATACTTTTGCTATGACAAGATTAATGTCAAACATATTAAACTTGAAATGTGCAGAATAAAGTTGAAATCAAATGTCGAGTTTAATCTCAAAATTTCAACATTAACCTCGTTATAGCAAAAATATTTTTTCCTTCATGTGTGGCCCTAATACTCCGTCGTATGAATGTGACGTGATGACGTATTTTTAATTTTATTATGCTCAACTACAACCAGAAACATGCATATCCCAAATATACAATGATTATTTTCCTATCAATAAACTTAATTTTGTCCCAAAAGTCGCTCCATAAAAGGTCAGAGTAGACGGGACAGAACTACGATGGAGTATTAGGGCCACACGTAAAGAAAAAACTTTTGCTATGACAACATTAATGTCAAAATTCCAACATTAAACTTGAAATGTTCCGAATAAAGTCGACTTTAATCTCAAAATTTAGACATTAACCTCATCATAGCAAAAATATTTTTTCTTTCATGCGTGGCCCCTAATATGACTGTAACAGGATGACGTAAGTGATGACGTATTTTTGATTTTATTTACCAAAGACACATGCATATCCCAAATATGCACCGATTACTTTCCTGTGAATACGCTTCATTTTGTCCTATACTGTATGTCATATATCTGAGCTGCATGAGGAGATGAATACGATTATAAAGGAATTTACTTTTACAAAGAACAGTCATTCTTTGCAGATATTTGTATATATTGAATTAATTAAATGTCATTCCTGCAGTCACTTTCATGCCTGTTTCCAAATTCTATACCTGTATATCCTGCTACCGTTGGCTCGTCACCAAAAATAATCTGTCATGGTGTTATTTTTGGATGTATGCAGGCCAACGGTTAGAACAGTTAATATGATGTAAATGAACTGAATGTGTGAGGTACATTAGACGTTCTAGAGACCAGTTGGAGCACAAATAAGAGCTTGGATTTAAGTCAAAATGCAAAACTGCTCACAAACATGAAGAAAATTACATTATAGTTATCTAAGGCTCAGACCTATGGAGGACATAGATAAAACAAACCATAATTAAAAATATAAAAAGAAATACAATTCTATTTATAGTTTCCTTCCTGAAGAAAATGTAGAAACAAAGCAATGCCATTTCCATTTTTATAAAAAAGTAAAAAAAAATAAAAAAATAAAAAAATAAATGAATCAATAAATAAAAAAGACAAATAATAAATATGTTTTAAAATTAATACAAAAAATTTATGAAATTAAAATAAATAAAACCACAAATAAATAAATTTAAAAAATTGCAGGACCTGCGATGGGACTATTGCGCACACGTACATTGCGACGTCAATGCTCAAACAGATGGACATACACACAAGGGGAATACAATAATCTCACCCAAACAATGTTGGGTGAGATTAAAAACCTGGTAGTTTAACCAAAAATGAGTGAAAGTTCAATTCAATTAAATTTAAGCACACAAAACCACCAAAACATCAATCAATGTGTCAATTTTTACAAAAACATTTTGTACTCGAAAAGGAGTGGGAAGAAGTAAAAGCTATAAACTCCCACCCCTCTATTACAAACCAATAATCCAATAGATTCTGCTTCCTTTGCCCCAACACACCCCATATCCACAACACAAGCATCTATAACCATTTATTAACACTGTCACCTCCACAACCAGTTCAGATTAATCCTATATACAGAGATCTTAAAAACTATAGGTCATAGGTGATAACACTAATTAGGAGAATTGTAAAAAATCTTCATTCTGCATCATTTGGTATCAATCTGAAAGTTCTGTGATGCTCCGGTTTTGAGTTAGAACCAATAATATGATTTTGACCTTAAAGTTAATTGTGAACTTGACCTTTGACCTTTACTCAAATGATCATCACATCGTATGCACATTAGCTATATGTATATGTCTATGTATTTTCATGGTGATATCTACAGTATTCATTGAGTTATAGTATTATCTGTCTCTGCGGACACACACACACACACACACACACACACACAAAGAAATTACAACCAATGTCGAGTGAGATTAATGAGTCCATTTTCACTGTACATCTCAGAACATTAACGTCCAAACTGTACAAAAACACAATCATGTCCCATTGTTTCCTGTCCTCAACTCTTTGTCTAATCCAGTAACAGATCACCATGGCAGTAGATTTGTTTAGTGTATGTCTCTACACATTATTAGTTCCACCTGCTACATGTTCTAACCTGAAGAAAAAAAAAAAACACCCAGGAGCGATCCCATGCCCCCCCCCACACCCCCACCCAGGGACGCCTTCACACCTTCCCTCAGGGCCCTGACTCACAGTTTGAGAAACACTGTGTTACAATGACATCACAACCTTCATACAGTGACAGTTGTAATGATGAACTCGTGACCTTTGACCTGTAAAAGGGTCAGAGCTGCACAATATATTGTTTGAGCGTCGACATCGCAATGTACGTGTGTGCAGTAGTCACATCGCAGGTCCTGCAATTGTCTTTTTTTTGTTTATTTAATTATTTATTTTTAGGTTTGTTTGGTTTTTTTTACTATTTTGTCTTTTTTATTAAATTCAATTCAGTGTATTTATGTGTCATTTCTAAGTACAAAATATAAAAGAAATGAAATAGTGTACTCCGAGGTTAATACTTTAACCTCTGATGCATCAGTGATTGTGAAAGGATAGTTTAGTTTCAATATTCAGAAAAAAAATGACAGTTTTTTTCCTGTGATTTTACTGACTTTTGTTCACTGAGTTGTGGAACTCTACCACTAAATTTAACCCAATACAAAAATCACAAATGTTTTTCTTTTTTCATCTCACAAGAACAATTATAACCAGATACATATTTATTTTTTTACTGACCCTAAATGTAACTAAAGTATTAAAACTCAAACATTATTCCTTCACCAATCTTAACATAATTTGTGACTTGGTTCAAATTAGATGTATTAACTCAGAGTGTAGCAGTTGTCAAACTTTTTTCAGTGATGCACCCACTTATAAACACCAGTATTCTCTGACATGGGCAAAACCGTTTTTATCTCATAATTTTGCCTTTTTATTTCATGATTTTTACTTTTTATCTGATCATTTTGACTTAAGCTCCCCATGTCAGTTTTTTTTTTTTTTTTTCAAATATCGTGCAGCCCTAAACGGGGCGGGGTTATCCTACTTCCTGTGTGAAGAGGATCTGACTTTCCTGTGCTTCAGTGTCAGTGTACTGTACAACAATTACACATCCATACAGTAAGGAACACAGGAGGGGAATTTAAAGGGGGTGCTAGGGTTGTTTGTGCCACTCAGTCACCCGCTAATGAGTAATCAACTTTCACAGCTTGAGTGTTGGGGTGGTAATTCGGGTTGCACACCATGTTCCCGAACCGTGGAGTAGCGATTCATTATCATGGAGATCTGTATAATCAAACAATTAGTGAATTTCTTCTCATCAACAAGGCCTGCTCCCTGTCTGATGTGTTCGTCTGTGACGGGTGAGGTGGTGGTGGTAGTGGTGGCGGGAGGGGGTTGAGGTGGAGGGGGATGATCGTTGCTGACAACTGGCTGCCTCTGTGACGTTCTCTGGCTGGTTTCCAGTTCGGGGCGTTGTGAGGGTTAAACAGCTCTGATGAATGCTCACACACTCTGTGGATGTGTCAGACTGAGGAGGAAAACCACTGGGACAGTAATTGACAAGACGGGAAAATGTGAAAAGCGATGAGCGAGAGACACAGAGCGAGAAAGAGAGAGAGAGAGAGAGAGAGAGAGAGAGACAGGGGAAGGATTGTTTATCAGAGATGAAGAGAAGAGAGAGGCATCTAAATGTGTTAAGTCCTTGTTTTCCTACTTCTGGAAACAGATTCATTTAAAATCTTTATGGAGCTGGGAAATGAAAACAAAGCAATATCTCACAACATGGTACATTTTTAATATGTGTTGTTATTTCTCCTGTGGCTGAACTGACTAGAACAGACTAATATCTTTTTGACATGAGCTCATTCTTTCACTACGTCAAAAAAAAAAAAAAAAAAAAGGAGGGGTGGGGGGACCACTAGAGACTACGGCAATTTTAATCTCTGAGAAAAAAAATAGCTGTCTTCAAACAAAAATAATTTCCCATTCTACACGTGTACAGGTTTACTGTGAGCAGAGGAGATGTCTGGGGTATTTTTTTATTTTAGGAATTTAACAATTTCATTGTTGGAGTTCCTAAACAGTTAATGTAATACTTTGTTAAACCTCGAATTCAGGGAATATACACACACGCACCAATCTTAATTCAGCTAAATTTACTACCATTTAATACCACTTTTTTACTACCTTCACATTTTTGGTACAACCATCACGACACTGAGTTCTAAGAGTCATTCAGAAACCTTTTGTTATATGTACGCAGATTTTGACAACTAACCTTAAATTACATTTAAAGGTGGGGCTTTAAATCATAACATTTAAATGTGACAAAATCATAACATTAACCGATAAATAACAAATGCAAATGTTCTCTTCATTTTAGTGCAAAAAAACATAAAATATTAACATTTTCAAACTATCCAAACAAAGAAGATGTGATTGACCTGAAATTTCTTGTGAAAAATAAGTGAAATTTAAAAAATGTATGCCTCAACTCATCATTTATACACCTGCATTCTGGATCAGATCTACAAAACATATACATTTTCATAACCCAATTTGATCTCAAGTGGGTCAGACAAATAAAATCCTAAGATATTAACTTATAAATACTGACAACTGCAAATTTTCTCTCTATATCAATTTCTTGCTTTTGTCTCCACTTAATACATTTTTTAATCTTAAATCCTGATGTATTCGGCTCGCTCCTGCACTTCATACTATGCCGTTGTCCATAGCAACCACTAACATCTTAGCCTTCTACTGCAGTATTTCCTCATTCGTCATTACGTCGGAGCGTCCTGCACATGCGGGGGTCCCTTCAGGGACGCATTACGTTCACACTCCAGAATGATAAAAGTTACATTTAATGTGTAATATTAACGAGCATACAAAAAAAATTTGATTTCACCAAAAAAAATAACAAAAAAAATCTTAAAATTTAGGATGAACTTAGAAAACTCATATTTAAAAGCCAAAAAGTCCCATCACACTAAATAAGTCCCTAAAAGGACAGGGCTGACTTTAGTTCTGCATTTGTGACTCTTTCAGCCTTTGATCTAAAGCGCACTTTTCTTCTTCTTTCTATTCTTTTTTTCTTCTTCCTCCTCCTTCTCTAATTACTCCTGACTCTGTGCAGGTGTTTGGCTGGAGTGAGCGGGTCATTAGTGGAATTGGATGCACCTGGGCCTGTTGCTTCCGGAACAGCCTGAATCTTTCCCAAAAGATGCGAATGTGATGTAACATCCCATAAAGAATTGTGTTCACTTTGCACCGCAGTGCGCACCTTTTGTCACTTTTGCTTTTTCTTTGTACTTACTGTTACAAAAACAGGAAGGTACTATACATCAACATCTGATAGATATAGTACATTAATTTATAAATATAAAATATTGCATCTACTGTTTCTTGTAAAGTTACTTGTATCCCTGAGGATAAAACATGTTTATTTATTTCATACACAACAGATGATTGTTGAATGATTGACAAGGGAACCTGAATCTACCATAACTTCTTACTTTGGGTTAATTAAAGGGATTGAAAAAATAATATACTTAATGTGATTACTATATTAAAGGGGATTATCCAGAGTAAAATTCAATTCAGCTACATTTTTAGATGATTGAAAGTACTGTGTTAGTGTGGAAGTTTTTAGGAAATGACTTTTTGCCAAAACAAAACACTATTTTTAGACCTCTTTTAAAGTTCTAAACAACATCACACTAGAGGTCTGTGCGGGACACAATTTCCAGTCCCGCTCTCACCGTATTTTATATGCTGTCGTATTTAGCTGCAATTGTCCTCGTGTAAACGGCCCCTAAGTGTTTTGGAAGGTAAGACTGGAATGGTTCTGTATGGAGTTTAATGTTCATGCCAGGGTCTGGAAACGAACCTGTCATTCAGAAAGAAGACAGTTATAAAAGTAGACAAAAATTCAGAGAACGCCTCATCTCGCCCCTATTTTGTGCCAGTCTCAAGTTTCTATGACAACCCGTTCTTCAATTAGAGCCAATAATGTGATTTTGACCTTTCTGCTAAATACACCTTTGACCTTTGGTAACATTGATAATTTCATTGTATGTATATATGCGTCAGTGCGTGTAATATTGTGATAATATTTCCAGTTATAGTGTGATATGTCTATGCTTGACACCTTTGACCTCCAGAGATCTCAAAAACTGTTGGTCGTAGGTGATAACAGCAATTACGAGAATTGTAGAAAGCTTCATTCTGCATCGTTTTGTACCAATCTGAAAGTTCTGTGACCCTCTGTACTTGAGTTATAGCCGATAATGCGATTTAGATTTTTAATTGTGACCTTGACCTTTGACCTTTACTCAAATGGATCATTGCATCTGATGCGCATTAGCTATATGTATATGTCTATGTAATTTCACGGTGATATCTGAAGTATTCATTGAGTTATAGCATGATATGTCTCTGCGGACATACTCACACAGACACACAAACACACACAAACACACAAGGTGAGTAAAATAACCCCCCCCCCCAACCAATGTTGGACGAGATTAAAATCTGTGAAAGCAGAAGCATGAAGCGGTTAGCACGGAAGAAATTTGTGACACTGCTTAAATACTATTACTATTACTGTTCAATTTTGCAGCAATTTCCTGTAACTCCAGCTACACAATATTACTGTAATTATACAAAATTTTACTGGGTACTTTTTTGCTGCTGTAAATTTCACGGGGGAGGGAGGGTGTACAGTGTAAGGAATCGCTGCAATCCACTTAAAATAAATTCTCTGTACAATACAACATAGATAGTTACAGCTGCTGGTGACATGATGAACTCTGTCATCTGTATATGATGTAACAAGGGTCAAAGGTTATTCCATTTCTTAGGGGAATGTTTCAACCCTGCTTGAAGGGGTTAGTGTGTCAAGTGCAAAGGCTAAGGAATGAAGTAAGTATTTGTGTGATGAAGTTGCACCTGAAATATCAAATCCAGGTGTCATCAGTCTAAGGCCTGCAGTAGACTGAGGACGTACGGTAAATGTTCTGCACTTATATAGTTATTTTCCATTTTCATGGAGCTCAAAGTGCTTTACATTAGCCTGACATTCACACACACACACACTAGTAGGTTTCTAAGGTTCTGTCAGTCCTACTGGGAACCTCGGTCAGGGTTCAGTGTCTTTGCCCAAGGACACTTGGACATGTGGACAGGCAGAGCTGGATGACCCGCTTTACCAACTGAGCCACAGCCGCCCACGTATCTTGTGTGTCGTGTCAAATTTGAAAAAAAACAAAAACAAAACACTAACAGTAAAATCCAACAGCCTGTTATTTGCTAACTCTATAAAACGTAACTGATTGTCATAAGGAACCCATTTTGATTAGAGTGATTTTTTTTTTTCCTTTCTATTACGCACGCTCCATTAACTCTGTCCCAGCCTCAGTGATGTTTTTTTATAGGCAGACATCAGAAAACAAAGACAAAACAATGAAATGACTCTCATCATTTAGTCTTTGATACCCATAAAATAAACAGACATCATTTAGCATTACTATTATTTCTCTTGTAATGTAAAGAAGGTAAAATGAGTCTTCACAACTGATTCCATGAACGTGTAACCGGGCAGGTTAAGGTTATTTAATTACATTAAACTCTGCAGTGAAATCCCATGTGATCCACCAGTGATTCAGTCACGAGCCACTAGTGCACTTTTATTATTAACTATATTTGTGGCCCTGATAATGTAATCAAAGCATCCACATGATGCCTCTTTATTGGTTTTGCATGAAAACAATATCAATCCCAGCCAGTGAATAATCCACGGCGAAAATCAAATTTGTTGGCTCTGTTGTGATGAATAGTATTTCATAAAGTGAACAAACCTCCCTATTATTCTGATCTCAGTGTGTGTGAGGAAGTGTGCTCCAGTGGCATTACACTGTATATTACTTATCTGAGGAAAATAGGCTAGCTGGGAGACATTATGCATATGATAAATAACACATTCAGACAGAGTTACCATATTAGGGGGAGCCATATGTAGGATGTGAGGGGGGGAGTCTATGTGTGTGGTTTACAGGTCTGACATGGTTTCGTTGGTTCAGAGGCAGGCAACATAAGTTGTTAAACACAGAACAGTGAGGGAAATGAATACATGCATCAGGTATAAATGGAACAAAAAAGATCCAACTGGGAAACTCATACAGACCAATGTTCAGCGCCCCAAAATGTGCTATATAAATAAAATGTATTGTTGTTAATTAGACCTCAGGTGGGCTAGACCAGTCAAATAATGGTAGCCTAGCCATGCTATCCCTATTCATTATATGTATAGGTCTAGGAATGCTTCATAGTCAGGGGAGGCGGGGCTAAAAGGTTGTCTTTCAAGTCATCTGAATCAGCGTAATCTTTTGGATGATGTAGTTAAGATGCCGGAAGATTCACATAGGAACAAGTTACAAATGACTAAACAAAATGGTGGATTATGGAGCTTGACGACTGTTGTTTCTTCTGTAAAAATAATTTAACGATTGCTGACATTTTCTCACATTCTTCACTCGTCTTTGATAAAATAGGAAATTGCCACTCTTTGTTGTAGTTCTGCTATGGTTGTTTTTCTCCAAATCATTGCAGCGTCCCTTTGTTACGTCCACCCTCTGACTCTATACTTCACTGTGATTCCTCAGCCAGTTTCAGGGAAATCTAGCCAAAAGTTACATTGAGCGTAACTTGACTACTATGGTAACACATTAGATTTGCTGCTGCTTGGGGCGTCTGGCGCGACGAGGATACATGCAAAGTATGAATTTCATTGTATGGGAAAACATCTTTCCGTACTGAGCACATGACATTTAAACACTTTGAATTTTGAAATCTAATACTGTACAATAATGTTTCTACTGCACCGTCCATCCATCCATTTTCTGACGGGCGAAGGCGGGTTATACTCTGGACACATCACCAGCTGATACATTCACACCTACAGGCAATTTAGATTGGCCAATTATCCTATTAAATTGCAGGAAGTATCCAGAGAGACGTGGGAGGAAGAACATGTAAACTCCACACAGAATGAATGGAAGCCAGGACCTTGTTGTTATGGTGATAGTGCAAACCACTGTACCACCCTGACTGTAGATGTTACTGTTGAGTCATTAAAAATAATCAAATAATCATCATAATCATGAAATGGCCGTGCAGGATATGTTATCATTATGTATATAATGCACTGCATCAAAACTGATATAATCAGAGAAACAACGGTTTCTGATGGAGTTTGGTTCTCCACTAAGCTATAAACTCTATATGCATCACATCAGCTTTTAAGTCTGTAACTGTTTGACTGTATTGTCCCTGTCAAATTAATAAATAAACGGTAATTGCAAGAAGAATATCTTTTGAACCTAATGAAGCTCATGTTGAAATTGAAGCTGAAGTGCCCTACATCACAACAAGGTTGTCTCGCAGGGCTTTACAGACGTATTTGGACATAAATTCACTACATCTTCCACACTGATGCGAAAAAAAAAAGACTTAAGAGAATTAAATCAGTCAAGATGCAGTCATCTCCTTGGAGATGGACTGATCTGACAGATTGGATTAACCATGAACAGGTTTAGAATTTAGCCCTCATTAAAATAACCAGCTGAACTACAACAACAGCAGCACAATAAGTTCCAATGCAGAAAAATATAAATTTCACATGTAAGGCAATAACAAAAATATATAAGTGAATATGTAACAGAGGGAATTTGATTGATGGAATTTGATAAGTTGAAGGAAAAACCAAGCATTGACCGACACAAATGATGTACAAATATGGAACTGACGAAGTAGATGAAGGCTCAGAAAAGGTTTCAGAAAATACAAAAAAATGAGATCATGGAAGTCAGGTAACAGAGAAATGTATAAGATAAGAATTAACAGTGCACGTAGCTCTTCTAATCTGCTCAAAATATAGCAGAATAATTATTTTAGTGTTTGGATTGATCTTGTAAAATTGCAAGAGCTGAATTCATGGCAGTGGAAAATCAAATCCAAAGGCATACACTGATAGGACAGGTGTATATATATATATATATATATATATATATATATATATATATATATCCATCAATCAGCAATCAGGTCAGTTCCCAGCTCTGTAACACTTGCCATTCAAACCTCTTCTCCTCCTTCAAGGCTTCTTCAGCCTTCTGTTATATTTCAAGCCCCTCCTTCTTGGCTGGTCAATTACTGTTTAACCAATATATATTTAATCATCATTAATAAGGCAAACATTCTGACTGAATACTCATTTTACACTTTGCATTTTTCCATATAATAACAGCCTAAGTAATGCACTATTAGGCAACACATATATCAAACATACCACCACTCATTAACATCATCACGATTCCATTATCACGGGAAATTGTTGTATAAATATGGTGGGGAAGTGGCATTCCGTTTTCACTCAGTCAGCTGCGCGATACATGGCACATGTTCAGAATCCTGACATGCGTCCATGAACCTCATGCACTTCTGACTGGTTTCAAAACCCAAAGACAAAGTTGTTTTAAAAGGATCAATTACAGTAAAATTTCAGAAATGCAGCATTATGGGTTGTGTTTGGTCCTCAAATCCCAGTGACCACAATCATCTACTGATGTGAAATGTTCAAAAACCTCTGACCCACTAATCCTATCAATACATATAAATAATTGAAGTAAAAATCAGTATTTGACCTTTTCAGAGTCATCAGATATTCAGAGGCTCCCGAGTGTCGTCTGCAACATTGATCCACCAGTCTAACGTATGCAGTTTGTTGAAAAAGTCACATTTTCTTCAATTTTCTCTGTTTTTACATCAGAAAATAGAGGATTTTGGCCAAAAAATGTTAAAATGTCAAGGATAATATTATAATAAATGATGAAAACTCACTTAGAAAATGTTAAAGGAACAGAAGAATTAATTTGAAAATCATCACAAAAGTAGTTCTAGGTCTGCACAATTCTAATTAATATATATATATATATACATACATACATACATACATACAATATTGAATGACAGAAATAATTTGTAATGATGCCTCTAACTCCCCACCTTGGCCTGAGCAGAGTGTGTACCTTCAGAGCATCCTCTGCAGCACACTCAAGGAGACATCTTCCATGTACCAGGGGTGTGTGTGTTTTATCTCCTCTTTTTTCCCCTCCTCGTCTCAATAAAAGTTTTGGTTGTATCAGCACAAATTAGCATTGATGGTACCTAGCTAATCTCACACAGCTGCAGAATGGAGCATTAGGGAGAGGGTGCAGGGCCTCGGCCCATCTGTGGAGGGACCAACTCACAGTCCCCTGAAACCAACATCACTTTGGCCTTGTCAGATGGTCCCTGCAGTGTGGCGTTTTGTGTGTGTGCGCGCGTGTGTTTAAGTGTGTGTTTGTTAGGTGGTGTCGCATTAACTTACAGAAAACCTTGCTGATGAAATTGCAAACTTGAATATAGTGAATTTTGCCGTAATGGTGGATAAGCAATTCTCTAAAGATGCCTCCCCCTGTAGACCTACACAGCTGTGATCAAGGTGCTTTTAACGTACAAGACAAATTATTTCACTGTACATTTCCCATGAATTATAGCATTTTGCTCATACTGGGTACAGGGTTGTCACTTTCTCCCTCTCCACTAAGACTACGTACACACAGCAGGTCTTAAAGGTGAGGTGGGGCATCTTTTTTTGGAGCATTTTTACCATACCATATCTTCACGATCCCAGAGCACAAACAGAAATAGAATTTTTGGAAAAAAAAAAAACATTAACATTTTAGTCCAGTCTAGAGGATGGAACCAGAGGAAAACTCTGGCCAATCATTGTACTGATCATCTTTACACTGATTGACTGCTGATATGTCCATCAAATATCAGTCCACTCCCACCCACCCTTCTCCTTCTGCGCATTCACATATAAACATCTCGGTGGAAAAGATGACAAGCAGCAGCAAAACTAAAGTAAAAACTGTTTGAAAAAGCTATGACGATGAGGAAGCTGAGCGAAGAACGGAACAGGACAAGGGTGGTAATGGCGACTGTCTTCCAGCGCTGGCGTCAACTGAAAAAGGAAAAGCGGCTCAAAACTGAGGTCAACCTACGGATACGTGTCGGTGGGAATTGTAAATACATTAACCTAGTCGTAAACTCATAATACCATACCTCTGAGACTTTACATTTGTTGTGTCAATCACATGAGTAAATACAGTTTCCTCCCACCATCCAAACACATACAGTGATAGGTTAATCTAAATTGTCCATAGGTGTGAATGTGACAGTGATTGTTTGTCTATATATGTTCAGCCCTGAGATGAACTGGAGACTCATACAGGGTGTACCCCACCTTCACCCACTGCAGCTGGATTAGGCCCCCAGTGACCCCGTGACCCTAATGAGGATAAAGCGGGTTCAGATGATGACGAGACAATATTAGTATTGTTATTATTTCTGTATTTATTCTTGTTTATGGTTTTAATTCTATATTTATGTATGTATATATGTATCAGATATACTTAATAAATGTAGTGTTATTGTCTTTTTGGAGGAAGGGGATTTTTGTTGGAAAAGTTAATACAGTAAAAAGGGGTTGTTTTTTGTTAGTGTTAAATTCCACCCACTCCTTTACTGTATGTTTTCTTTTTCTTTTACATTTTTTCATGTTCAAATAAATCAAATAAATGAAATCAAATGGAAGCAAAAAGTCTGATGTGGGAACATTTACCTGCAGTCTGAATGTAGTCTAAGTACTGTTCTCATCAGCACCCTTCCTCTCTGCACTGCCCCTCTCCCTGTTCACAAAGTGTCGCTGTGATGTATGCAGAATAGTTTAAGCTCTGTCATCTCCGTCTCTGTCTCTTTCGATGGCCTGTGTCCTGTCATGCTTCAAATCAGCAGCTGTTAGTGTTTTCAGACCGAAGCAGAGACTTAGAAAATGAAGAATGATCTTTCCATTCCAGTTCACATTACTGAATGGTTGTTTTACACGCTACACTTACCAGCCCTGATTGATAGTGTCGTGGAAATACATTTTGGATACAGTGGATGACATGCACAAAGCTGAAGCGCTACCACAGGCAGAGCAGCTTTCAATGAGGACGTCAATGCCGGTCTTTGTAAATCTGATTCCCATCCACCCTACACCCGCAATAACAGCGTTATATCAGGCCTCGACAGCCGTGTGCCAGGAAGTGGACTCTATCGGTCCTACTTCTATGTTCCGGACAGCGGTCCTCTAAAAGCCTTCTCATGTGTCTGTCTGAGTGGCCCCGTGTCAGAGCTCAGGTGGTGCAGAAGCCCCTTTGAGTACGGCGCCAGTGGCTGGACAGTCCAGACGATAGCGGGTGATACGCTGTCAACACCGATGGCCATGTCAGCGCCACAAGAAGACGAGTGGAGGGGGGGCTCCAGGGGAATGAGCGCGAAAACAAACGGGCGGTTCATCGAGGCAGAGGAAACGGATATGAAAATGTGATGAACTGCTCATATAATGGCACTATCATCAACATCTACCAGAGCTAACTTTACCTTGAGATATTAAAGCAGGGGTTCTTAATGTTTGATATGTTTGTTACTTTAAAGACTTTTAATTTTAACTCCTGAAGGCCTAGATTTCCTGGAAGACTTCCAAATATTTTCTTCATTTAACCTTTATGAAATAATTTAACATTCAGTATAATATTGCCCTCTGAATTTAGCATTTTTCTGTGATTTTCTGAGAGGTTTTTTTATATACGTTCACTGATCATGCAGATGTTCATTAAATAGTACACTACAACACAGAAAACGGAGGAAAAGGTGACATTTTCAAGGAGGTACTGGTTGGCGATTTGTGTAGACTTAGTTCTCACATATCTCCAGGTGCATTTTGTGCAACTTTCGAAGGCAATGGCAGCTTCGATGAAAACTCACCTCAGAAATGTTTCTGAGTAAATGGTGTTACGAGATGATGAGATACATGAGAGGCAGAATAGTAAGAAAAAACATCTTTATTATCATATGGGTTCAACAAAAGTTTGGAAGATTACAGAAATGGTAAAAAAATCTATATATGATATGTAAATAGTTGTACAAAGGTACTGAAATCAAATTGAGCAACAGATTGTGGTAGAATGTGGGAAAGTATTCCAGTTACAGAGGTACATGACTTTTTGAAAGTCCATTCTTACAAAGTTTGTATGTCTGAACTCATAACTTGATATTGAGAAATGTCTAATGTGTACTATGGACCAACAGCATAAGACTTTTGTCCTTTGTTTGGGTCTTCTGGGTTCACTTCCACTGTCTGTCCATATTCCAAAAAATATTTCTAAATTCAAATATGATATATTTAGTGCTGTAGGAACCAAATCGGGGGGGGGGGGGGGCTCAGAATTTCAGCAGATATCTACTTTCAATCCAAAAGAGCATCAAAAGACACACACAAGCTGACATCATTTCATGCTGTTGTGGAAAAGCAGGACATCCTTGTTGAGATCCACTCAGGTGGCATCTGACAGAATCTGCTGAACAGTTTCTATAATAACAGCTGTCAATCATATTTTAACCCTCCTACCTGTCTGAAAACACCTGTGATTAGACAAAACTGAGCTGTCAGTTGGCAGGCTTCCTGAAAGCATAGACAAAGAGAATGAAGAAGTTGCATGTCCTCTCAGAGCACTTAAAAAATGATATAATGAACGGTCGCCATGTAAATTTTACTGATATATAAACACAGAAAAAAACTATCACTGTGGATTGAAATATCATCTAAACAAAAAAAAACTGTACTTACAGTAGGCCAACAGTAAGAGCAAGATTTAAGCCACATTTCACCTGATGCCATTTAGTTTTAGGCTTCAGTACCATTAAATACAGTAAACTAGAAGATATTCTTTTAAATTAAGTATAACGATGGATAGTAGTCTTGACGCTCTTCCCTTTAAACCTGCAGACTGGACGACATAAGATTAAAAAGTACTAGCTTATTTTTGCACCTATTTTATGTACAACACTTTGTGATTTTTATCTGTGAAAAACGCTTTATAATTAAATTGTACTTAACTTTTATTGACTCACTATTGACTTTGCATTGCAACTAAACTAGTTTAATTGAATTACTAAACCAACACAGTCCAAACATTTAAGATGACTTACGGACGAGGCATGCACCCATCTGGCTTCTTCAACTCCAATGCCGACACTGAAGCTGGGGTCGATACCCAACAATGATCCAATATCAGAGGTGATTTAAAAACGATAAGTTCAAAAAATTCAGTGGTTATCTTCATGGCCTATACGCTGTTATTTGGACATTTTTCTGTCTCTTTAGAGTTTCTACTAACATAAGCTGTGTACTACCTCCAGCAGGGGGGGGCTTCTTTTTATCTATAGGTTGATTTCTCCTCAACAGAGAATGTTTGAAGGGAAATGTTGAACTATGGCCGCCCCACAGTTGGTAGAGCGGGTCGTCCAGTAACTGAAGGGTTGGTGGTTCGAATCCCGCTCTGCCCTAGTCAGTCTGTTGTATCCTTGGGCAAGACACTTTACCCTCCTTGCCTCCAGTGCCACTCACACTGGTGTATGAATGTTTGGTGGTGGTCAAAATGGCTGCCACACTTCTGTCAGTCTGCCCCAGGACAACTGTGGCTACATATTTAATTTACATGTGTCAAAAACAGAAAAGGACATGTCGGTGGTCTATCAGAGGTCTATGCCGGGCCATATCCAATCATATTTCACCTACTGTTGTGTCTTTGTATAAACAAGGATTTCCTGCTAAAAAAATGCTTGTCTAAACGCGGATGAAAACCTGAAAGGTGAGATGTCACTTTTGCATCTTGTGTTTTCATCATCACCGTGTAAACGTAGCCTTAATCTCCTGTCATTATGAAAACATATTTTTGATGACCTTGATCTTTGACCTACATTCATTAAAATTTTACGGGATCTATTCTGGATCACCTCACACCTTTCCTGAAAATATCACAGAAATTAGTCCAGTAGATTTTTGTAAAGTTTCTGACAAACAAACAAGTTGAACCAAAAACAATACTCTTCTGCCATTTTGGTGGTGGTATTGTTGGGGGGGGGGGGTTATGAGATATTTTGGGTAGTATAATGTGGTCAGGGTCAGTTGCTGTGCCAGCTTCACTGACCTCATGTTCGTATTAATGTCTCTGCTCTTTGTTAACTCTGCTGGAGTCGCGACGTCATCATAGTCATGTGACTGCAACCTACCTATTGTGCTGCTAGAATTCCTCACGCTACTTCTGCAGATGCTTAATTAAATTTGTCGTGTTGTATTTGGCAGTGCTACCACCAACCCTGGCAACATTCACTTTACAAGCATTACAAACTACTGCTGAGCTAGTTAGTGTGGTAAGGCTGAAACGCCTCCAAATCACAGACCCCCTTACTTTGTTCCATGTTGCTCGTCTGTGTTTGCAACAACTCTGAGCATGTGTGATGTAGCCTGTGTTACAAAAATGTAAAGGAAAAGGATTGGTCTTACAGATCAGTTACTGTTACAGATCCCCGATCCAGCTAAATTGTTAATATTGGGCTAATATCCAATCCTAATATTAGATTGGTGTTACCTAATTACAGACTTTCACTTTTAAAACACTGGCCTTATTATTCCTGTCAGATCATCAGCAGAATTTCAGTCAAATCATTAGGCTACAGAACACAACAGCATCCTAGAAGACATAATAGTAATTAAATCCCATGTAATCGTTCACAGTAATCAAAACATGACAGACTGATATGATGTACCACTCATTAGAGTTTCTAATGTTAGTTACTAGTAAATAACAGTAGTGTCCCATTGCCTGAGTTATATAACAGCAGTATGACTGGACAGTAGAGTTATTTTGTAGAGTCAGTGAATGGGAGCAAAACCAGTCAGAGAAAGTTATATTAAATATGTGTAGTCCTTCTACTCAACACTGATTTGTTAAAGAACTGCTATGGCCGACCTTTGTATACCTAATAATATCTTAAGCATGGGAAGCAAATTGAAGGGAGTGTCGTAAAATAGTAGTGTAAGAACATGTTTACTTTAACTAGAGCATATGACTCTGCCTAGGGTGCAGAGAGACCTGACTAGCTTATTTCATAGCTCTACTGTTAATGTGAACTTGCAAGCTCCTTTAATACACCCTAGCCTAACTTTAACCACATTTATATAAATGAACACTGTAATTACAAATATGTATTGTAACAACAGAAAATGTTCATTAACACAAAACAAACAATCACCCTTTAAAATATCATGGAGACTCTTTAAATCAATAAAATAGAATATTGGCACTCATGTCAGAGCATATTTGAATCCTCATTTCAGTACTCACCGATCTTTGGAAATTCATAAACAGTTAGCAGCAGTTTCCTGAGATGGATAAACGTGTCCCGCATACAGGTTCATGTGCAACAGCAGGCTTTCTGGCGACCATTGGAAGTTCCGAACACCCTCTTCAGCAGTAACATGAATGCATGGCAGCAGGCAGGTGTGTAGTTCTATGTAGAAATTCACACTGATAAACTTACTGTAAGAGTGAAAATGGGAAATGCTAATGATAAGCAGATATTCTGTTATAAACATAAGCACAGTAATAGTAAAGACATGTATATGGCATTGTTATACAGACATGGTTTTAGTATGTTTTTCTATAATTACTGTATAATGTTCACATATATTAAATGTACAGTAATGTTAAGTTGATATACTGTTATGAGAAAATCCACCTAGAGGGGGCACTATGGGGGAAAATTGAAGTAGGAGAAATGGGGAACATACTGTATGTCGGAGATGGCTAAAAAAGGATTATGACAAGATAGATGCTAGATTGGAATGGTCAGTCGAACGGGGGTGGGACAAAAGTTCAGGCGTTCTGCGCAACTGCAGATTGCATTGCTATGGCCTGAAAAATGACACTCAGATGCAGCACAGTGAAAAAGCTCAATCGGGTGCATTTCATTTGAGTGTTTTGGCAAATCTAAGCACCACAAGGATGGAATATAGTTTTTTTTTTTATTTATTCTATTCGTTGCAACCTGATTAGAGTACTGACTCATTCAATACTGTTTTTTTTAACTCAAAGTTTCCTGTACACCACTGAAACTAGACACAGAGGAAGGCCATGGTCATGCAAAGTGACATTAAAATAATAAAATGACAGTGAAAAAAGACTTCAATGACTTGCAGCAGGTGTATTTTAACAAGTAAGATATGGTTTGCAATGTTCAGTCAGTTCTATTTAAGAACCTCTTTTAAATTATATTACACAGTCATTTATACACTAATAAATGTATGGTAAATGTGTTTGATTCCATGATCATTGCACACATTGCCGTTTTTGTACATTACAGTAGCTTTACTTTTGTCATATGGTCTACTGAAAAAGTAATATACTTAGACCTAGAGTCGTCATCGGTGGTCTGGATATATTGTGCGAGATCTTCTTTTAACAGTGTTGGCATTTGTCAAAAGTGTGAAATTTAACAATTTACAATGCTAGGATCCTCTTTGAACTATCTGTTGAAATCGCGTTGAACGTCCTGAGCACCGTCCTCGTTCCTTCCAATCTCGTATCTACCTTTTGAGAAAAAAACCTGTACCAGTTTGGACTGATTCATTCCTTCTAACATACCCACGTCGCTTACATTATTATTCGATCCTATAAATATTGACGTTGTCACTTGTTCCATAGCGAGTCCAGGCTAAGGCTAAGGCTAAGGCTAACTAGCACGAGCGCACAACAGAAAATGGCGTCGCCGAATTTTACTATAACTTACAGCTGAAACTGTTTTAAACATGACTCACTCTTACATGTTGTACCAGGTAACACAGAAGAAAACGTTAAATGTTAAATCACAGTAACAACAGTTACTTTAAAATAGCTTACAATTAGCTCTTTTCGTTGTGTTAGTTTTTTATCGTTCCTCTCGTGGAGCTCCATCTCCTTTCTTTGTTTTAGTCCCGCCCCCTCTCAGAACCCAGTAGGAAGTTGACGTTCAGATGATCTCTGGTGGGCACTGATTGGCTAATAACAGATTGACACCTTCTTTATCAAATAAGCAGATGAAACAACGTGAAACGTTCAATTACTATAAAGTACAGAGAATTAGAGAACTACATTTCCAAATAAAGTCCATTTGTAAATGTCTTCATATTAATGCAAACAGCAGATACTATTTCAAAAATATTATGCTTATTCGTTAACTTAACACATGTTTAGAGAACTAAAATATTATAATTTGAAGCAGGGTACTATGACATTACCAGATAGGGGTTAATGTACTTCAGTGGTGTATATGTATGACTGTAGTGATTTAAATTTAACCATATAATTCATCCAATTGTATCACTTTTCTACATTTTAAAAATATTTTCCCCCTGTAGTACCATTCCGAAAGGAACTCTGATCAATGCAACTGAGTTTAACCTGTTTTCTTTTTCCTTTTCTTCTAAAGATGATGGACATTGAATTACCTTCTGAGGATTAATAAAGGTAAGGTGTATCTGTGATTTCCATCTTGTACGCTTCTGGTGTATACTGCGCGTGATATGAGGTTTCATGTGTGCAGATTTTACAGTAAATCTGATCAAATAAAAAAAACAACTTAATTTCTTCTCCACGTGTTCCTATTTTTTAAGCTGTGTGTCAAAGCCAAGTACAAGCAAATGCACCCCCATAAACAAACAATTCCACTGTCCTAAAATTGTCAAACTTCGCAAGTGTGCTTCATGATTGATTGTTGCGTTCACGTACTTCCTCTAATCACTGTCTGTCTAGTTATAGTTCTCTCTCCTCCACTACTAACCCTATTCTCTATATCTATTCTCCTTTAATCTTCCTTCTTATTCTGTTAGTCAAACTCCTGCCATCTGTTTTTTTTCTGTCCTTATCACCCTCGTCCCCTCATCCGGCCTGTACATTTATTATTGGATGCCTGTTGTCGTCGCCAAAGTTGTGGCATAGCAGCAAAGCTCTGCTGCTGCTTGGGCGACTCAGGGGACAGACATTTCATTTCCGCCCTCTTAACGAGTTGGTGTTGAGTGTGTGTTAATATGTGTCTGCATGTGTGTGCGTATATGAGGGGAGCTGGTTGATGGTGGGTGTAGGGGGGCAGGCTTCATCGTTGTCCTCCTCCTCCTCCTCCTCCTCCTCCTCCTGCACACTCTCAGACGGAGATAATGGGGGAAGCTGATAGCAGCCTTGGAGACTGCTGTGGCTCCAAGCACAGATATGGACCGATAACGCCTCCACCACCTCGCCTGGTGCTCTATGTGTGTGTGTGTGTGTGTTTCTTTGTGTAGTATCTGGATGTAAATGTGCACAGCGGTAACACTGTACACATGTGCACACAGGTATATTATAGATGTGGGTGTGTCTTTTTTATTTATTTATTTATTTTATTTTTTGGTAAGTTTTCCACAGCTATTTTCAGGGTGTGTGTTTTTAAGTGCAGTGCATCTTGTGTTTTTTTTTGTTTTTTTTTGCAAATAAGCATCTTTCTGTGTGCGGCTGTTTGTGTGTGTGTGTGTGTGTGTGTGTGTGTGTGTGTGTGTGTGTGTGTGTGTCCTACATCTGCTCCTCCAAAGCGAGTGTGTGTGTGTGTCGTCGTTGTCTCTGCAGCCTCCTTCATCCCACCAGACATTCCTGCCTCCTTTTTATGGGCACAGGAACAGCTGGCCACCCCAGTAGGGCATTTTCACAATGAGACAATCACAATATATGAGCCTGGTGCCACACACTCACTCATACACACATGCACATTCACAGGAAAACACATAGAGAACACAGACACACACTCTCTTGGCTATTGCTAATATGTTTCCTGTTGTGCTGTTGTGTTACAGCACCATCAGGATCTAACAGCCGGAGTGGGTTACCGGTGCAAAATGCGTTTATCATCGCTCTTTTTCTCTTTTACTGCTCAAGATATGAGCAGCTTTTCATTGTTATGGCTCTGGTGAAGCACATTTCAGCAGCTCCGGTGTTGATTTCCATTCTGACGTTGAATTTATTTTTTTTACCACAGGACTTTGATGAATGGCAAAAGGCGAATCTTTTCTGCTGTACCTTCACACAATCTCCTGGTACAACAATCACGTTCTGACAGTTCAAATGAGAAAATGATTAATAGGGCTTGTGATTAACATAATGAGTTATTATCCAGGACAGGTAGAGAAATTATTTCATCAAGCCAGGCTATATTTATCTTTGTTCACCTATGCACCTGTTCTGCTAATTTCAGAACGTTTTATTGCATGTGAGATTACAGTGTTTTTCCATTCATGGTCGTGCTGATTAGTTTTGAACAGAGGAAATATGATTGAAAATAAATTGTTTCCTTTTGTACTTGAAAATGTATAAGAATGAGTGGATACACTGAGCTTGAAATACAGGATCTGATCTGTTCTGATCCAGAGACCGAGGCTTTTTTGAGGGGAACACTTTGCTCTGTTTTCTGTCGTATTGAATGTGAGCCTAAGTATGTATTTTCTTTCACTGTTAATATTAATAATGTTAATGTATTGATCTGATCTTTTTGACATCATATTCCAGTTTGCATTCAAACTGGAAAGTGGGGCATCATAGTGGAGGGGGGGGGGGGGGGTGACCTGACTACCCAGGGCCCTAGTAGGCTCTGCATTGATATTGCAGTGGATCTATGATGTTTTGTGTGAAATGAAAATAAATGGTGATATTGTCCCAATATATGGAAAGCAGAAATTCCTTATGTATTTTTAACTATATTGTAATATATTGACAATAATATATTGTCTGTATATTATATATCATTATTATGTTCAATTTCATATATCCATATATCAGTATATGGAGAAATATATTTTGTTTCATAAGGGATAACTTTATTTTTATGCTTTTATTTCCCCCTTTAAATACAAAGGAGATGCTTAAAACATTTGTTTGTATAATGCCAATAATCAATCAATCAATCAATCAATCAATCAATCAATCAATCAATCAATCTATCTATCTATCTATCTATCTATCTATCTATCTATCTATCTATCTATCTATCTATCTATCTATCTATCTATCTATCTATCTGTCTGTCTGTCTGTCTGTCTGTCTGTCTGTCTGTCTGTCTGTCTGTCTACCTACCTACTCACTCATCCATCACACTGTACTTTACCGTATTGTGAATATGCTTGTTTGTATATTTCCTTTTTTTCCTGGTAACACTTTATAATACCTACACATAATTCACTATGTATTAACCATTTGTTACCTGTTTGTTGTCTGTAGGCAGAAGGTCATTCAAAAGATGGAACATATACAGTGGTTAACATATAAATCAATAAGTAATGAGATAAATGAGTGATGGATGAGATAGATGTGTGTTAACTGTTCTTGTTTGTTTTTTGTTTTTTTTACAGTGTGTTAAGCATCCATCACATGTCAGATGTTTCTAATGATTTGTGCTGCTTCTTGTCAAAGGGTCAGAGGTCACACTAAAAGTCACTTTAACCTTTAACCCAATCCATGTATTTGAGTGTTTTGCATGTGTGTGTATGTGTTTCCTGTATTAGAGTGAGAGCAGATTCTAACCTTATTTTTATCCAAACAACAAATCTAAAGGTGAAGTTAAACTTTTACACACTTCAGTAAATCATGGGCTTCTTTATTTTTCGTTCATTTCTATTTTATTTACCTTGATTTAATTATGGTTCATTTGAAAGCAACAGATACGTGTAAACAGATAAACTGAGAATAGAAAGTTAATTAAATAAGTATAATATAATAATATAGAGAAAAAAAGTACTTGCCAAACCTTCCTACAAAACCTCGGCACATGACCCGAAAATAAATACAGTAAAATTAAAACAGAATTGATGCAGATACTAAGAAAAATGTAAAATTAGACAGAATATTAATATTTTTGTTCAGAAACTACTGACAATTCAGCCAAATTGTTTATTTTCACTAAATAACAATGGTCAAAATATTTATTTTAAAAAATACAGCATTATTGCTTTGATGCTTTTCCTTTGTTTGACCATTTACCATCACATTCCAGAGGATTTTAACGTAGGTCAGGTTTGGAAATCTGGAGCCTTTTAATTATTTCTCTAAATTTTTCAGAGCTGTAAACCTTAATGATGTAGCGTAGATGTATCATAGTCATTTAATATCAGATATGGACCACTTATAACTCGGGCTGTCAAAATTAATGCAGATTAATCCATCATTATCATTAATCTGATTAAAAATGTTAATGCAATTAAATGGAACAGTTGGTTACAGGTGTTGTATTTCATTGTTTTGTTAAAACTGTTGAGTAAACATGTTAATTGCATATATATATATATATATATATATATATATATATATATATATATATATATATATATATATATATATATATATATATATATATATATATATTTGATATTTTATAATTTTTTGTGTTTTTTCTTATATTTTAGAAATAGTTTTGATATGTTTTTGATTTTCATCACTTTTTTTTGTTTTTGTTTATGAATTTTAGTAAATTTTACCATGTTTTGTATACGTTTTTCTCTGCACTTTGTTTTTTAATGTATTTTTGTGTGAAATTTGAGTAAAAAGAAACCCAGAGAAAAAACCGTCAGTGAGCACAAAGTGTTTTGATCATATTTAATCCAAAATTATCCAGTAATTACAGTAATCTAATTAAAACATGTAATAATTTAACATCACTATTTATAACCTTTGCACAATGTTCACAATATCTGTTCACAATATCAGGCATTATGAGGAATATAAGATGAAAGTGTTTCTGTCTAGTCTGTTAGTTCAATAATATGTATTTTTTTTACCTGTAAATTAAAGTTCTAATGCACCACTCTTAATAACACAATTAGTTTTGTGAGATTTAGTAATGCATTCATCAAAATATTCCACATATAGCACAAAGTACAATAGAAATGCAGATATAAAAAAGATGAAATATTATAAAATTAAATTAAATAAAAAATGTGGCGATACAATGGAGAAAAATACTTGGCCTTCTATTTTTTAAAGCTGCATTAATATAAAAGGCCACGCTTCAGTGCTTGCAACAGCTGTATTTGCATCTGAGTTTTGGCACTTATTATTATTTTATTTATTTATTTTTTAAATAAAATGTCCTTCAGAACTTTTTCTTTTAGGTTCAAACTATCATCACACAAAAACTGAATATTAAGTTTACAGAATAATGATCAGCCTTCTACTTTTTCACCCTTTTTTTAAAATTATTTTATTTTATCTTCATGGAAGGTCATGTAAAGTCTTTCTGGTGTTTTCAGGGGCGCGGCCACTGCCCTGTATTTACGCCTGAATCTGTTCATTAGCCGCTTGAAAACTCAAAAGGCTGAAATAGACAGTGGCTGTACCCAGAATGCCTTGTTCTGGGGAGACATACACACTGGTTTTTTACTAATGAGCACATCCAGGGGACGTTTGGTGAGAAGGCACACACACACACACACACACACACACACACACACACACACACACACTGGTTTCCATGTCTCATGAGGACCAAGTTGGTAATCAAGTAGACATTGGGGAGTGAGTGTAAACACATATAAATAACAGATAAATAAAATAAAGAAAAAATACTAATCATTAAATTATAAAATAAAATAAAAAAAATTAAGGAAAAAGTAACTATAATAATTACAAATTTAAATAAAAATAAATACAAATAATATTTTTTCAAATAAATAAATAATGAATACATAAAATACATTTATAAATAAATGCATTACTTATAAATACATTTGTAAGTAAACAAATAAATAAAGTTAAAAAGACCCCCCAAAAAATTAAATGCACCTGTTTCCCTCATGCTTTATGGGGACTTCCAGAAAAGAAAAGTTTATAGGGGACATCAGTTGCATAAATTTGCATACTTCACACAGATTTCGACCTTTTGGTCCCCATGATGTCAGAGGTTCATAAAAACAAGAATATAAGCACACATACAAACACACACACACACACACACACACACACACACACACACACACACACACACACACACACACACACAGGTTTTCATGTTTGTGAGGAGTAAGTTTGCACTCATCACTTGTAAGTAAAGTCCCCCCCCCATTTTTAAAATTTAAAATATAAAAAAAAATATAAAATCTAGAAAATAATTTTTAAAAAGATAAAAAAAAAGAATGAAAATAAAAATCTTTATTTTTTCCATAAAATGAAATAAATAAAAAAAGATGAATAAATACATTTTAAAAAGACCAAAAAAAGAATAAAATAAAATAAAATCTCAAAAACTTTTTTGTGCACCTGTTTCCTTCATGCTTTATGGGGACTCCCAGAAAAAAAGTTAATGTATTTATAGGGGACATCATTTGCATACTTCACACAGATTTCTATTTTATTAGTGGGGACCTACATTTATATTTAACCCTCATGGGGACCTGAATTTTGGTCCCCATAGTGTCAGAGGTCCCCTTGGTGTGACTGTGTAAACATCAATGTCCCCATAAGGATAGGAATACAAGAGCACACACACACACCACTGACATTCTCCTCACACAACTGCAGAGAAAGTCTCCTGAGAAGGATTGCTGCCAGGCAAGAAAACGGGAGTGAGGAAAGCAGCAAGAGAAAGAGCAGAGCAAGAGGTGAGGGAGGGAGGGAGTGTGGGGGAGGACTGAGTGGGTGAGGGTCTGCAGTTTTGTCTCCTCCAGCAGCTGCAGATGTTTCAGCGGTGGCTGCTGGTGCTTCGGTAGCTTCCAGAACACTCCACAGTATTGACTGCAGTCTTGGCAAACATCAGCACAAATCAATTAAGAGCATCAACTGATACACTGTCTGAGCCCCCCCCCACCCCCCCACCCTTCTCAATAGTGAATAAGAGCAATTAAAAGCCTACTGTAGCACATGATGTGACAGTAATGGCCATAATGGATCGTCATCGAGGTTCAGACGCCAGATAATGTTGTTGTTTATCTAGATGATTGTTGTTGTTTATTCATAAGCCAGTGGGTGGGTGGGTGGGGGGGGGGTCCTCAGCCAAGCCCCGTATCTCTCGGCCCAAACGCAAACAGACGTCTGTGATATTGAAAGGTGGCCATCTGTCCAATCAGGGAATCAAGTCAATAAGGGGAACCAGTTTGGGGGCGAGACCTGATCTGGAAGACATTAGCATGTGAATTAGCTGTTGACTGTGTGCCAAAGGCAGCAGGCTAATCGCTAAGCGCTAACCGCTGCCAGCCCACATGACAGCTTTTCCCTAATCGATGGCTTGATATCTATATGGAAACATATGGAAGGATCAGGAGTGCGTCTGGGCCGCTTTATTCTCATCCAGTTTGGGCTTGAATTTCCTCTCAGCTTGTTACGGTGAGAGATTTTCAACATTAAAGACACTGACATTTAAACACACGCTCCAAAAAAAAAGGAAATGTCACCGTTATTGGCTTTAATTTACGACTGAACAATATGTTGTTTGAGCAGCGACATCGCAATGTAGGTGTGTAACAGTCACATGACAGGTCCTGCAATTATTTTTATTTTAATTATTTGTATTTTTATGTATTTATTTAGGTCTTAATTTATTTTTATTAATTTATATAATTTTCTATTTATTGGTATATTTATTTATATTTTTTCCATTTATTTATTTTTTTAATAGTTTTTTTTTATTTATTTGTATATAATTTTTTCTGCATTTTTTGATTTATTTCATTTTGTTAATTATTTTTCATATATTTTTGGGTTTTTATTTATTTGTATATATAAATTTTTTTTAATTTGTAGGTATTTTTTCATTAATTATTTTTATTTGTATTGATTTTCTATTTAATTTTCTATTTGTTTATTTTTACTAAGTTATTTTTTATTGATTTTATTTATTTATAATGTATTTGTCTTTTTTGTTTATTCATTTTTATTTTATTAAAAAAAATTACTTTGAATTATTTTTAATTATTAATTTATGTAATTATTTCGCATCCAAGATGGATGAAGCTGAAATGTATGTTCTGTGTCTTTTATTTTGATCCAGTTTGGGCTTCAATTTCCTCTCAGCTTGTTACGATGAGAGATTTTCAACATTACATTAGTTTATTATGAAAATACTATTTAACAGTTAATATTTCTATTATGGCTGTTGTGTTGATCGTCTGATGGTACGTGTCATTAATCACTGCAGCAGCTGAGAAGGTCAAAAGGTATATGTGTGTGTGTGTGTGTGTGTGGTGGTGGTGGTGGTGGGGGTCAGTGAACAGGTAAGCATCAGAACCATAAATCCAGCCGAGTACTACGAGGCAAATCCAAGAAGCGTTACCAGTGGGCGAGCGAAGGTCAAACCTCCCACAGGTTCGACAGGGAAAAGTTGATCTCCAGGTCAGGAACGAGCACAGGGTCCAGTAACAGCTGATAAGAATCATGCGACCAATCAGACAAGGAGCAGACAACAGACAGATACCAGGAAGCCCGAAGCAGTCCCACACCAGGGACACCAAGACAGGAACAAAATGTGACTCATATGAGACAGACGAAGGCAGACAAACTCACACACACAAACACACACACAGGACTTAAATACTAAAGGGAACAGGTGGAACACATGAGGATTCATTAACAGGGCGGGAAAACAGGAAGTAAAAGGAGACATAGGTTGTGTTCGAAATCACCTCCTCACCCCCGACCCACTATAGAGAAATAAATGTCATCCATTACATAATGAACTCAAATGAAAACTTTCCAGACACTACGGCGCTGTTGAATGGTGCCATCACCGCCTAGCAATTAAAACGGAACAGTGTTGTCTCTCACAAAATCGAAAGGCTTCTAAAATTTTATTAATGTCAGTACAATTAAATGTTTAAAAAATGAATAAACTGGGCTGTCATCCAACGCCTGTCATCCAACAGACACACTTAACTTCCGTTCCTGAACAGCTCCTGTCGCTCTATGACGTCCAATCCGTCTTTCTTTTAACCATAAATGTCCCTGTCCTTCAGCTATTTTCCAACTTGTCCAATGCATGATGGGATATAATGCTTTGGTTAGTGTCCATCGATGTCCATTACATTTCACGGTGGATTGTTGGATACATTGAGTGACGATATACTGATTAGAAATATTCTTTACATTTATATAAATATTTGTACTTTATACTCTTTACATTTATATAAATAATTGTACTTTACACTCTTTACATTATCTCTTTTACTTTTTCAAACTAGACAAATGTGACAGTATGAAAAATAAATCAAATCAGTAAACGAGAAATTGTAATAAATATCTCATAATTTTGACTTTTTAATGTTGTAATTTTTTTTTTTTATGTCATTATCCTTAGTTTTTTCCTCATAATTTTGACTTTTTATCTCACAATTTAGATTTTTTTCCCCTGTCATGAGCATACTTTTTGTTTGTTTGTGTTTTATTTTAAATATCCTATTTTACAACTTGAATTTTTCCTAAATGTCCTGTCCATACCCACTAAACTGAGTACTGTGACCCAATAAAACAGATAATTTACACAGTAACTCAATTTTAAAGGTTTTATTTTTGACATTTTTCAGGATTTTCCTGCTTAAATAAGTATCATTTCATCCATAACAAAACCTTTTACTTTATTACAATTGAAAAGTTTTACTTTTTTCTTTTACTTCAGTAAAAGGGTTAACTAAGTACTTCTACTTTTACCACAGTATTTTTTCCACACAAGTAGCTGTACTACTACTTAAGTACAGAATGTGGGTACTTTTACCACCTCTGACAGTGACACAAACAGTGCTTTATTTTCACACCAAGGCCTTTAGGAGCTGATATTGTCTGTATTTAGAAGGTTATTCCAGTTAAATAATAGATTTGTCAAAAGTCGACAGGATTTCAGAGCCCATTTAGAAACTTTCTTACCGAGTCGCTGCTGCAGTTTTCTTTTAGTGACAGATCCATTAAATCTCAGACGGTTTCAGTTCTGTTCAGATAACTCACACAAATACCCAATGTCGTATATATGAACAAATGCCTTTCTAATGAAATTGTAAATGATCTGTATCAAAATGCATACATATCTGTGTCTGGTCTCTGTGATCTGTAAGAAACTGAAACATTGCAGTGCAGGGAAATTAATTTTTTTCCATTTCCAAATATAATAGCAGTAATGCAGTTATTCAAGGTCTCCATTTGTCATCTCAGACTGCAATGTAATTTCTGTTTGGGTTTGATGTAGTTTCCCCTTAGGCAGTCGCTGAAATAAAATCCCCATTTTGACTCGGTATTCCCACTCAGAGACAATTTCATCTGAGGGAATCTGATAGCTCATATCTGAGTCCCCGAAAGAATTTAAAATGGCTGGATAATGCGCCGACGCACAGACTCCTGTCAGCTTCAATCAGCACAAAAGGCTGTTGTAGAGAAGAACATGTGTGACCTTGAATTAACATCTATCTATCTATCTATCTATCTATCTATCTATCTATCTATCTAGATACTTATTTGTTCTTATTTTGTCCATTTTCTTGCCTATTTATTATTTTAAATAAATACATAAATCAAAATCAATGATAAATAAAAACAACAAATACATACATAAAAACACAAATAAAAATAAATTAATACAAATAAATATTTTTAAAAAATAAATAAATGGATGAATAAATAAATAATACAAAACAAAAATAAAATAATAAAAGTAACTAAAATAAATAAAACAAACATTTAATTAAATTAAGAAATGAATAAATACACGAAAAACTAAATAATTAATAAAAGTAATAATAAATTAATACATAAAAAAGAAATAAAAATGGATCATTTAACATCATTTAAATAATAAATGAATGAATACGTGAATAAAAAAAGACAAATTAAATAAATAAATAAAAATATAATCCTGAAAAAAATAATTAAATTAAATTAATAAATAAATAAATGAATACATAACAAACACAAAAAAACAAATACATAAAGACAAATACAAAATAAATACAAATGAATGAATAAAAATACATAAATTAAAAAAAAAAAAATACAAATAAAAATAATTACAGGAACTGCTGCTCCAGGTAACAGTTTGCACACTTTGCTAAATTTTATGTCCATTTAAAGATTAGCCCACCCCCCACAGGGGGGAGTAAAGGTTTTCGATAAGAATAAAAAACATTCTTTAATGAGGCCTGTTATATTCTTCAGGAAATGAGGCATATTGTTACATCTTTCCGAGCTAAGAAGTGTAAACTAAGCCTCATTAATTAAGCCCATTAGGTGAAGTGAAACCTGTTTGATTGGAGGCGGTTGGAGCAGTTGGAGCAGTTGGAGCAGTTGGAACCCTTCCGCTCTGATGCAGCAGCGGTATTTAACTCACCATATTGGCTGTGTGATGGCTGCACCTCAGGGTCATGTTCTGTGACATGGCTGTTGTCCCAGTGCCACCCCTGCATGCACACACACATGCACTCACCACAGATCCTTTAAGGGGCTTGGCAGACCCCAGGTTCCCCCTCTCTAATCACTGTGTTCTCTTGGGGAGGGAGGGGGGCATAGCCATTCTCGCCGCTCTTCGGAAAAGCTTGGCATTTGTCTGAGCTCTCATTTCTGTAATTCATCGCCCGTCTCCTGGGAGCCACGGTTGGCACTGGTGATGCCAAGTCCTCCCTCCTCCTCCTCCTCCTCCTCTTCCCATCGCTTCTGCACTCTGCATCTCCTCTCTCAGAACGTCCCTTTTCTCCCTCATTCACCCCTGTTGTTGTTGTTTGTTGTTTCTGTGAAAGAAAGTGAGACTAAAGCTAAACTGGTGGGTGTACACACATTAACTCTCCTGTGATTGTGTTTGATGGTCGCTGCAGGCTCACATCACTTAACTCTTTGTTGGTCACACTACAACAATCACAATAATATATATATATATATATATATATATATATATATATATATATATATATATATATATATATACACACACACGTATATATATATAGTTAGTTTTTCCACATTACAGGGTCTATTACGTAAAACATAGATTTTTTTTTTTTTATTATTTTTACTGACCCTAAATTTAACTAAAGTATTAAAACTCAAACATTACTCCTTCACCAAACTTACCAACATAATTTGTGACTTGGTTCAAATTAGATGTATTAACTCTTTGTGTAGCTGCCCCTGTGGCTTCTTTTCTGGTTGGTGTGAGTGATGCTTTTGGTTTTTTTTTTCTTGTACACCGTGAAAAACTGAAATGAAATAAACAATACATATTCAACACTGCCATATTCAAATAAGCATCGCAGGCCCCATGAAACTCAAATTTAAGGTTCTCAAAATAGACACAATACACAAAAGAAGACAGCTTCCCTTACCGTGTGCACCTACAGACACTGCCAACTCATCTGTCTATGAATACCACCAGTCCAAACCAAACCAGGTACGTCTTCCACTTTATATAGGACACCTGGACATCCATACAAAGCATTACATCATTAATTGACAATTTTCCAATATATAAGAAAATAGAAATAATATAAACTAACTTAAACCAAGATATTGTATGAAAACAAACAAAGATATTAATGCTCACAAAAGAACAAGTAAAAAAAAAAAAAAAAAAAAACTAAATAGGCTGCGTTGGAAATCACTCCCTACCTCCTATATTGTGCACTCTATAGGGACCATGACATTTTGTAGGAGTGTCCCAATCTTTAGTGAAGTATTTATAATCCCCAGAGGTGGAAAGTAACTCAGTAAAACTACTTCATTACTGCATTTGACTCGATTTTTTTGGTATCTGTACTTTATTTGAGTATTTATTTTTCTGGCAACGTTTTACTTTTACTGCCTACATTTTTGCATAGATATCTGTACTTTATACTCTTTACATTCTCAGAATAGACTCATTACTTCCTAACTAAACAGATGTGTCAGTGCAATAAATAAGTCACTTCAGGAGGAAAATCAGTGGAGAAAAGAAACTGACTTTATATATTACAGTTATATGACTTATCTCACAATTTTGAGTTTTTATTTCACAATTTTTACATTTTATTTTAAAGTTATGCATTTTTGATCTCATATTTATAACTTTTTTAATCTCATGATGGATTTTTATGGCAATTGTGATTTTTTTTTCTTCATGTTTCCTAAATTTTCTGCCCATATCCACAAAACTGAGTACTGTGACTGGATCAAATATAATATCTATACAGTAACTCACTTTTAAAGGGCTTATTTTGGATACTCTTGACACTTTTCTGAGTTTTGCTGGTAAAATAAGTATTATTGCATTAAACAATGTTTTACTTTTTACTTTATTAGAATCGAGAAATTGTACTTTTTTATTTGGACTTAAGTAAAGGAATTGAATCAGTACTTCTACTTTTACCAGAGTATTTTTTCACAAACGTAACTGTACTTCTACTTAAATACCACCTCTAATAATCACTATATAACCACTCAATGCATCCCACAATATAGTGGACGTTGATGGTCACGAACCAAAGGATTACATCCCATCATCATGCATTGTATGAATGGAAAACTGGTTGAAGGATGGAAAATTTAAGATGAAAAGAAACACGGACAGATTAAGAATGGACGACATACCGGTAGAGCTACAGCTGTTCACTAACGGGAAATGTTAAGTTTGTGTGTTGGATGACAAGCAGTAGACAAGCGTTGCTTCACAGTTAATAGCAGTAAAACAGTCGTGAGGAAAATCGATTTTTTTAACAACAATTAAAATGTCCTTTAATTTTGTGAGAGACGAGACTCGCGTTTTAATTGTTCGACGGTGATGACGCTTTTAAACAGCGCCGTAGTATTGTCCGAAACATTTTCAATTGACTTCACCATGGAGTGGACTACATTTATTTCCCTCTGTAGAGAGTAGGGAGTACGTGATTTCAGACACAGCCTTTGTGTTTATATCATTTGTGATTAGCATTAGCATTTCATGACACTTTACTATTTTTGAAACAGGGAACCGGAAGTAGAGTTGTTGTTGAGTGTTGGGTGATGATGTGATGTGAAAAGAAATAAAATAGTCAATGAAAAGCAGCAAGAAGTGGCCTCTGAGTTTTTTTTATCCAAGTCAATCTCTACTGCGAGCTTCAGGTCAAACGACGCCGAACACATGCTAGGCTCTGTTACCTTTGGCAGCTACGCTAACACGACGATAGCTGCAGCTAGCTCCAGTCACACTTCTGTCCTATTATTATAATAAATAAAACTTCTGTGACATGTCCATCAGAGTGTCCTTTAACATCTGTGAATAATTTGTGTCAATCGGATACGAATTATTACGCATTGCTAAGGACTTCCTACCCCAAAACAGTCCAAAACTTTAACGGACAATATCTAAAAATATGCAAATTGCAAAATGTGTCCAAATGTGGATATTAAAATGACCATAACTTTGGTTCTACTTGTGATAGAAACATAATTTTTTCACCATCTTAAACCTTAGTTTCCACTCTACCAATCTACACACATAACTCTGTTTGGATTTACACACACTTATGCCTGGTTTACTGGTGGTGGGTCACAAATGCACATCATTGGTTATGATTTTAATTGAAGTACAGCAAATGTGTGATTCAGGGCATAAAGTAAAGTGGACCAGAAAATAATTATTTTCTCCTCATCCACTCTCATGTTAAATTTTTCCGAACTTCGGCCCAGTGGACCGACCGGAAAGGGCGGAGACTTAGGTTCCTATTTCTGTTTCTGAGTCTTGCTTTTGAGTCCATCTGGTTTCTGAAGCCTTATCGGGTACCACTGTAGTAAATAAATATATAACAAATTCTCCCTTTTTCCCAGTGTGTGCACATCCTTCTTTTCAGTTTCAGTTTCATTTACCCCAAAGTGCGAAGCTTCGTCAGACGCTGCTAAATGAAAATGAATGATCCTCAGTGGGGTTATTGTTTCTTCGTATTTTCCCTCATTTATAAAAAACATTTAGTGTCAAACTGTTAATACACACACCAGCCCAAATGAAGAAATAATTACACATCAGTTATCACCAGTAATACCAATGTGGAAAATATAATTGTGATTAATTAAGCATCAGTGAAAATGTACATCTGTTACATCTTCAGAATAAGGAGGGAAAGAACTGATTGATTGTTTAAAAAAAAAAACTACTCATTGAAAATGTGCTTCAAACAGATCAATGCTAAGTATTCCATGAAGTATTCACAGGCTGGGTGAGAAAATAAGGCTTTAAATCAACAGTGTCAAAGTCATTTTAAACCAAATTTGATCTAAATTGGGCTGTACCAATAAAATATATAAATAATGTCAACTATGTTTTAGAGCCCCCCCAAAAAATAAAAATGTGGTGAAAATGTTCACATCTACCAACTGCCCTTTAAAACAACATGAACAACAGGAACAAACAGACACTTCAGAAAACTAAATGCAATTTCGTGTCTCAGTTTATCATTTACAACATAGAGATGATCAGTGGAAACAATAACAGGCCTAACATTGTTAAACTTATACTTCAAACATGTCATTATGTTCATATTTGTTCAGGTTATTTGTATTTTTGTGAAATAATAGTTTGTTTTATTGTAAATACAGTAAAATGACACGAAAATGTGGAAAATAACAGAGAAAAATAGAGTTCTGAGTATTTATAGGTTAATATCAGAGCTGTACAATATGTCGTTTGAGCATCGACATCGCAATGTACATGTGTGGAATAATCACATTACATTTATTTTTTATTTATTTAATTAATTTATATATTTTCAAAATTATGAGATATAAAAAAAATCAAAAACAGTGCCATTGGCTCAGTGCTCATCCACACCTCAGAGCTGTGATGTCTTGCTATCGACAAAAAGAGTCATTCAATAGATCAGATAATCAGAATTGAAATCCATTGAGAATTGAGGGAGGAGAAACTATTTTAGTGAATTGTGGACGACAAAGATGAAGCGCGATGTAATAGCTCATCACGCTTTGTCCAGATGAACTAATGAGATAATAGTCTTATAACTATAATATATAAAGCTACAGTTCATCTCCACTTATTTTCTCTCTGAAGCCACTAGTTTTTCATACTGTCACATATGTTTAGTTTTAAACAATAACAAGTTTATTCTGAAAAAGTAAAGAGTATCAAGTACAGATTGATAAGGATTCAGAAAAGTGCAAAACTCAGAAACAGGAATATGCTTTTAAGTGTTTTATTATAAAAACAGAAATTCAATGGAGACTGGGTTACTGTACGGTGGGCCGTCAGGTAGCATGCAACACCAACTGAGGGGTAAGGCAAAAATGACAATGAAAATCTAGCCGAAGGTCAGAACCAGATATCCAAACACAGTCAAGGAAAATCCAAAAATCATTACCAGGGTCCAGGTGAAGGTCTGTACGTGGATCCAAAAACCAGAACACACAACAGGCGGCAATAACCAGGCACCAAAACAGAAACCAGACCAGATACCAGACCACTTATACACAGACAAACACACAGGAGGAGTTTATATAAGACCCAAAACAGGTGATCCACATGAGGCTAAATTAAAGGGGCCGGACAACACTAGTGACAGGAAGTAAAACAAGACATGAACCAATATGACAAAATAAAAGCTCAGACACTAACAATGACAGAAAAACAGGAAGACAAATGGAAAACTTACAAAACAAGACAATAAACGTCTGGATCATGACACAGATATTGATACAAAAATGTAGGAAGGAAAAGTAAAAGGTTGGCAAAAAAATAAATACTCAAGTAAAGTACAGATATCTAAAAAAAACTACTTAAATAATGAAGTACTTTCTACCTCTGCTTCTAGTGTCGGTGGATGTCTGCAGGACCAGGTAGTTAGTCATATCCACAGCCTCCATTGTTGCCAAATCTTTGGGTTCTGTCCAAAACTCATTAATTTTCATCAGATATGGGTCATGTTTAATATATTTTTTAACTAACTTTATGTATCTGTGTTTCAACACTGGATCTATATCCATACAATAAGCACTCTCTTCAATGGTTTCCTCTACAGTGACATTCTCTATGGTTACTTCCTGCCCTCCAGATGAAATGTCATCATAGTTACGAGACTACAACCTACCTATTAGAACCCATAATAAAGTCAGCATTAAAGAAAAGGGAAAGAAAATAAATTGAAACTCTTAGCAGAGTCAAAGGTCTTTGCTGTCCATTGTGACCGCCACCCCTTGCGATGACCTTCCCGCGTGACAGCCAACAGCGTGATGACATCGTACCGTAGTCAGGATGCGATATTCCACCAGAAACACACACTTTTGTATAAATATGTAGGGGGCGCTATAGAGGGACTTGTTTAGAATCTTGTCCATTGAATAGACGTAGAAGTGTGAGACTGACAACTGAGTCAAATTTCAGTTCGTATGTCTGAGCTGAAGTCATTTATGTCGTGGTAATTTTTCCTGAAAACCTCTCAAACTTTGTGACAATATAGCACAAAAACGATGCAACTTAAAAAAAAAAAAAATTAACTAACTTTTGATGTCCCAGTTGTCTAGATCGTGTTCACTGATTTTGAGCTCAAGCAGGAGTTCGTTAAAATACGAAGACAAGTAAAAGCATGACTCTGAATTTTTGACATTTTAATCCAAGATGGCGGACTTCCTGTTGGCTGATGGGCGTGGCCATCATAAGGGGTTTTTTTGTTCGTCTCCTCACGATGAACATGTGTACCGATTTTCATACTGTAGCTCTACCTTCACTAGGGTGTGATCTGACCTAATGCAAACCATTTTCAGTTTTCTAGGGGGTGCTGTAGACACATGTCTTCACTGACTTTTACGATATTATATATATTTGCAATTTCTCACACGTCTGAAGTGTGTGCAAAATTTGGTGAGTTTTCGTGGATGTTCAGGGGGTCAAATTTGAGCTCAAAGGTATGCGTCCCTTGTGATCACAGTGGACTCAATAGGCTTTGTATAGGCACGTGGTCCACAGCGAAGGCCTTATAAAAGGAAAGAGAAAAAAATTAATCATGCATCAATGATGGAAATGAAAATATTTAAATAAATTTTTACAGAGAGACAATTCTGAGAGGCAATGAAAAAAATAATTCTTAAGGTCCCATGCAGCAGGGTTTTCGGTACAGGTGAATTGCAGCATCTCACATTTTGTTTATGAGTAAACGGCTGTTGGTGGCAGGCATTTTAAGCTAATAGCTGCTTTAAATAGCTGCAATTAGTGAGAAGCATGAGATATTTAATCACTCTAGACCAATTAGTCTGTAATCAAGTAGTGTCCAAGAGCGAGCACGTTTTTGTCCTCCACTGTTCCTCTGCAAGCACCCGCCATATATTTCTGTGTGCACTGGGAAGAGCAGTGATTAACACGCAGGGATATAGGCCCCCGTGGAACACCATAATGTGGAGTTAAATCAGGGAAAGAGGGAGGCGAGACACCACAGCTAAACCTGTTATTGCAGTTTAACATATGCAGAAGGTTAATTCAAGGCAGAGACAATCGTGAGCATCCTCGTTTTATGTGTTTATGTCACGGTGTGTTGGACCAATTTGTGGAATTAGAAGCCGGTGAATTTTTCTGATGTGTAACGTTTTTTTTTGTCTCGGATAAAAATCAAGCGATGGCAGATTCTGATTTAGTTTCACCTGGAAGAGGATGATTAAAAAAAAAAGGAGAGGGAGAGAGAGAAGTGTAAGATAATGAGCACACATTCTGTGGTGCTGTTTACTCTTTTTATAAATATGTTTTTTTAAAGGTTTTAGATTTTTATATTGTAAATACATAACTTTATGAAAGAAAAATATATGGCAATATAGAGTATAATGCATTATATTCAAAAAATATATTCCCATATATGTAAAAGTAGTGAATTATTAAAATTTATAAATTAATTAACTTAAACTTTTTATGAATGAATTATATAAAAGTAGTGAATATTATCCAATATACTGTAATATATGATTTAATCATACATTTACAAATATAAAACATATATTGCACTGAAAACAAAAGACACACGTTTTATTGAAACTCAATTTCTTTCAGATATTGTGAAGTGGATTACTAAATATTTATGTATGTTTGTGTGTGTGTATATATATATATTTATAAGGGATAACTTTATTTTTATGCTTGTATTTTCCCCTTTTAATATCTTGCACTGAAGGAGATCTATCTATCTATCTATCTATCTATCTATCTATCTATCTATCTATCTATCTATCTATCTATCTATCTATCTATCTATCTATCTATCTATCTATCTATCTATCTATCTATCTATCTATCTATCTATCTATCTATCTATCTATCTATCTACCTACCTACCTACCTACCTACCTATCTATCTATCTATCTATCTATCTATCTATCTATCTATCTATCTATCTATCTATCTATCTATCTATCTATCTATCTATCTATCTATCTATCTATCTATCTATCTATCTATCTATCTATCTATCTATCTATCTATCTATCTATCTATCTATCTATCTATCTATCTATCTACCTACCTACCTACCTACCTACCTACCTACCTATCTATCTATCTATCTATCTATCTATCTATCTATCTATCTATCTATCTATCTATCTATCTATCTATCTATCTATCTATCTATCTATCTATCTATCTATCTATCTATCTATCTGTCTGCCTGCCTGCCTGCCTACCTGTCTGTCTGTCTGTCTGTCTGTATGTCTGTATCTCTGCCTGCTGTCTGTCTATCTATCAGGTGAGTTGAAATCACAAATTACAAAAATATACAGACTGTCTATCCCACTTGTAAATGTTTATTTTTTGTTTATTTAAATATATATCTATATTTGTAATGTTCAGCCAGATCTGTGTTTTAAATCCTGCTTCAGTACAGAAAAGGCACAAATGAAAAGCATGCATGAACACTCACACCTGTGCAAACAATTGGCTCCACATGTAGAAAAAGCAGAAAAGGCAGAAAAGACCAGTGTGGTGTTGTGATAATAATGATACTGTGCCCATAATGATATTTCCGAGTGACTGGTCAAAAGGCTGCAGCGTCCACGTTGACCAGTGTGCTGTGGGTTCCTTATCTGACAGGATGTGATGCTTTCCCACGATCTGGATCAGAGAGCATACACACACACACACACACACACACACACACACACACACACACACACACGCACACACACACACACACACACGCACACACACACACACGCACACACACACGCACACACACACACACACACACGCACACACACACACACGCACACACACACACACACACACGCACACACACACACACACGCACACACACACACACACACACGCACACACACACACACGCACACACACACGCACACACACACACACACACGCACACACACACACACGCACACACACACACACACACACACACACACACACACACACACACACACACACACACACACACGCACAGACTCGTTTCCATGTCTCATGAGGACCAAGTTTGTAACCAGGTAGTGAGTGTAAGTACTTTAAAAACAAAACAAAAAACAACACACAATTTAAAAAATAATAGTGAAAATAAAATAAAATATAATAGTTAAAAAATAAATAAATACAAATGTATGAGTAGATACAAAAATAATTGTCATTTAAAAATAAAAAACAAATACATAAAAATAAATGATGATAATGACAATGTCCCCATAAAGATAGGAAAACACACACACACACACACACAGGTACAAACTCAGCCTGAATGTTGCGTCCGGTTCATTGAAAAGAAAAAGTCATAAATGTGCTGATGAAGCTGCTGCACACACTCACATGTTGTGTTTCCATCTCAGGGATTATTTGCGCTAAAGCAGGAGCAGCTCTGGATGAGACTGTCTTTTGTCAACGCTGCTGCTGTCTAATAACTAGACAGTGGGAAGTGTGAGTCAACATATGGCTGCAGCAAAAGTGTAATAATAGGAAAAGACATGAATAATGTAGAAGCAGAGGTTTGGCTGCTGAGTAACAGTCCAGTTCAAGTCCTCTGTTTTACAGCTGTGAGTGTGAGGAGAACATTTTTAATCTGTCATTTATTCATTTGATTTTCAAAATAAAACCAAAAATAAGACAATTGTGATAAATGTGGACTTTGTTGTTATGTGAATGTTTTGTCTTTGTCTTATGTGCTTTTGTTTCTGTCTTTGTTGGTGTCCAGGGCTTTTATTTTGGTAGGTAGACAGACAGACCGACAGACAGACAGACAGACAGACAGACAGACTGACAGACCAATGAACTAACAGACAGATAGACCGACAGACAGACAGACAGACAGACAGCAGACAGACCAACAACAGCCAGACAGACAGACCGACCGACAGACAGACAGACTGACAGACCAATAAACTAACAGACAGATAGACCGACTGACAGACAGACAGCAGACAGACCGACAACAGCCAGACAAACTGACAGACAGCAGACAGACAGACCGACAGACAGACAGACAGACAGACAGACAGACAGACTGACTGACTGACTGACTGACTGACTGACTGACTGACCGACTGACAGACAGCAGACAGCAGACAGCAGACCGACAGACAGACAGACAGACTGACTGACTGACTGACAGACCAATAAACTAACATACAGATAGACCTACTGACAGACAGACAGCAGACAGACCGACAACAGCCAGACAGACTGGCAGACAGCAGACAGACAGACCGTCAGACAGACAGACAGCAGACAGCAGACAGACAGACTGACCGACTGACCGGCTGACTGACTGACACAGACACAGACACAGACACAGATACAGACAGACTGACAGACCAACAGACCTATTGACAGAACAACCAAAAGACAGACATACAGACAGACAGACAGACAGACAGACAGACAGACAGATGGTCAGATAACATGGTCCATTTCCTGGCTGGAGGATATATTTGGGTAGGGTCTTCCTAAGACCTGAAGATATGACCACAGAGAAAACTGGTGTCATATTACACCATAACACCTTTCTTTGGGTTGTTAAGATTCATTTCCAGTTTACTCCATTTGCTTCATGTCAAAATTGGATAAAACAGGAAACAGCTTTTATCTGTTTTTTTTCTATGATTCATTTAACTCTTTAAACTTCTAAAGGTCCACATACAGTACAGGCTTCATCAAACCACCCGAACCTGTCCCAAATGTCACATGACAACAAAGATTGAGATTCTCACACATCAGAAAATATAAACCACTGTCAGATCAAATAATAACAGCAGGTATAATCACTCATTTGTTCAAAATACAAATGTCAAACAGCTGATGTGAACCTTTATGTCTCATAATTATCCACAGAGGAAACATATTCGAACAAACACAGTCATAGTCCAACAAAAACATCCAAAACAAACAAACTAAGTGTCCATATGTTGTCCAAAACACGTCAAAACAACAATAAATATCCACAATGTTTTATCTAGTGCATCATTTAACAGGACCCGCCTCTATTATCCCAGTTTTCATGTTAATATTTTCATTTATAACATAATCAAACACTGACTGCATGTTGTTAAAATGGTTCAAGAACAACATTAAATTTACTTTATTAAGAAATTTAAGTGAAAATGAGTGAAAGTTTAAAGGATTAAACACAAAAAGGAAAACTGATGTGTTTTTTTTTTCATTTTGGTTTTGGAAACAAATAATGAAGCAGTTTTTTTGTTGTCTTATTTTTGGTTTTATTTTGAAAAACGAACGAACGAATGATGCACGGATCATTTAAGACCATGTAACAGAACAGAATTATCTGTGCATGTAACTGGGTGAATGCATCAGAGCATGGTTGATTCCACATTTACTCCACATTACACAGAAGAACAGCCTTTCTTTGAGTAAATAATAAAAAAGGCAGGAATTTTAATTAAACATGTGACGATAACAAGAGGAGGACATGGTGAGAGAGAACCTTCCAGATATTTATACAGTAACTCAGACCATTTTTAAGTCAATTATTCCCTTCTGTTTGAAACACATGGATTTAACAAAGCCACCAAAATGCACGTTGTGGTAAAAAAAAGGCCTTATTTGGAAGAATATTTTTACTTTTTTATTTTTTTATTTTTGTACAGATCTGGGAAAAATATCAAACCACTAGTTTTACTATTTATATAGAAATTTTTATTAGAACATTCTAGGAAATGTCTCTCCTAATTTGTATGAAAGGATAATGTCAGTCACTATTATTCTATTATTATTATTATTATTATTATTATTATTATTATTATTATTATTATTATTATTATTAGTAGTAGTAGTAGTAGTAGTAGTAGTAGTAGTAGTAGAAGTAGTACTACTAGTAGTAGTAGTAGTACTAGTAGTAGGAGTAGTAGAAGTAGAAGTAGTACTACTAGTAGTAGTAGTAGTACTAGTAGTAGTAGTAGTAGTAGTAGTAGTACTAGTAGTAGTACTAGTAGTAGTAGTAGTAGTAGTAGTAGTAGAAGTAGTACTAGTAGTAGTAGTAGTAGTAGTACTAGTAGTAGTACTAGTAGTAGTAGTAGTAGTAGTAGTAGTAGTAGTAGTACTAGTAGTAGTACTAGTAGTAGTAGAAGTAGTACTAGTAGTAGTAGTAGTAGTAGTAGTACTAGTAGTACTAGTAGTAGTAGTAGTAGTAGTACTAGTAGTAGTAGTAGTAGTACTAGTAGCAGTACTAGTAGTAGTACTAGTAGTAGTAGTAGTAGTAGTACTAGTAGTAGTAGTAGTACTAGTAGTAGTACTAGTAGTAGTACTAGTAGTAGTAGTAGTAGTAGTAATAGTAGTAGTAGTAGTAGTAGTAGTAGTAGCAGTACTAGTAGTAGTAGTAGTAGTAGTAGTAGTAGTAGTAGTACTAGTAGTAGTACTAGTAGTAGTAGTAGTAGTAGTAGTAGTAGTAGTAGTAGTAGTAGTACTAGTAGTAGTACTAGTAGTAGTAGTAGTAGTAGTAGTAGTAGTAGTAGTAGTAGTAGTAGTAGTACTACTAGTAGTAGTAGTAGTAGTAGTAGTAGTAGTAGTACTAGTAGTAGCAGTACTAGTAGTAGTAGTAGTAGTAGTAGTATTATAATGTGTAAAAGTCTGGAAAATATCAGAACAATAAGACTTTGCTACAATTATTTTTATAAAGTATCAGCTTCAGACATTAACTGTGTTAAAACTTACAGACTTTAATCAGATGAATCATAAAATAAATGACTTTAGTGTTGGTTAGTTGATGTTTTTAATATATTATTATTCTACATATATGATGGTTTATGTTCATGTAAACAATAGATTAATAAATATTCTACTAGAAAGAACCTGTAAAGTGAATGGATCATAATGTGCAGACAGTGTTTGAAATAAATCTGACACTAATATGTGAGACAAAAAGTCAGAATTATGAGATAAAAAAGAATAAAAAAACCCAAACATATATAATACCTTTATTTAATGGACAATGTGCAGAGAACATTCAGCTCATTCTGTACTGGACCAGATTCTAGTTAAATAACCCATTATTAGAATCACATTCTGGAGGTTTTCAATTGGTTTCAGATCCGGAAATGTTCCCCAGATAAATGAACAAATGCAACAAATGGCAACAGGTCAAAATAACAACAACAACAACAACAACAACAACAACAACAACAACAACAACAATAACAATAATAATAAGTTTTTTCAGATCTTCAAAAATGCCAATAAAATCAGTTTATACTGAGTTTTAAACAACTCGACTCTAATGTTTTA